>SJYA01001190.1:507408-565888 GCA_006410615.1 Neotragus moschatus
CTCTATTACAGAATTTCTCAATAAGAGATAATTTAAAATGATTACTGTTTAATGTCTCATGAAAATCTCATGAGTAAACATAATTATTAAGAAAAAGTAAATTAAATGTAAGATAAAATTTTTTAAATAAACTTTCCAACAGTTATGCTTTAAGTAAACATAGTTTACAAAATCTTTTTGGTAACTTTGAGCTTTGAATTTACACTGAGATAAGTTAAATAAGAGATATTCATGGACCATCTAGATCATTTCCAAATAAGGTAAAATATTGAAATATTAACTACTAAGCATATAGCGTTCTCTTCCTTTGGCCACTTTTTATAGATGAACTGAAGACATTTGGGTTTATTAAACATGTTTTGAGTCACATTAAATAGTTTACTACAAGAAAGAAAATCCATCTACAAATTATAAAATGTATTCAAAGATTTGACAGTTCTTAGTATAATAGTCCATAATTGCTTGATTTCTAGTTTTTATTAGGAATTAAGGATTCTCTGTTTTAAGAATTCTAATCAACATAGGTAATTAAAACTTTCCAACTATGTTGAATAGTAGTGGTGAAAGTGGGTACCCTTTTCCTAACTTTAGGGGAAATGCTTTCAATATTTTATTTTTTTTTTTAGTAGCTCTTGGGATGAGTCATTGTTTTGTAATTCAAGCTAAACTATAAATGCCATTTCTTAACATTTAAAGTCAGTATAGTGATGAATTCTAGTAGTATAATCAGTGTTCTCCTCAGAGTAGATCCAAAGTGACTTGAGTTTATACAAAGAGATCTGTGATTTCTAGGAGATGAATTATGGAATGTCTGTCCCTTTTGAAATGAACTTTGTGGTCTCTCATTGAGGATAATATTTGCTGTGGGTTTGTCATATATAGCTTTTATTATGTTAAGGTATGTTCCTTCTATTCCTGCTTTCTGGAGAGTTTTTATCATAAATGGATGTTGAATTTTGTCAAAGAACAGTGATCAGAGCAGAAAAAGAATTAAAAGGAATCCAAATTGGAAAAGAAGAAATAAAACTCTCATTGTTTGCAGATGACATGATCCTCTACATAGAAAACCCTAAAGACTCCACCAGAAAATTACTAGAGCTAATCAATGATATAGTAAATTTGCAGGATATAAAATCAACACACAGAAATTCCTTGCATTCCTATACACTAATAATGAGAAAATAGAGAAATTAAGGAAAAAATTCCATTCACCATTGCAATGAAAAGAATAAAATACTTAGGAATATATCTACCAAAAGAAACTAAAGACATATATAGAAAACTGTAAAACACTGGTGAAAGAAATTAAAGAGGACACTAGTAGATGGAGAAATATACCATTTTTATGGATTGGAAGAATCAATATAGTGAAAATGAGTATACTACCCAAAGCAATCTACAGATTCAATGCTATTCCTATCAAGCTACCAGCGGTATTTTTCACAGAGCTAGAACAAATAATTTCAAGATTTGTATGGAAATACAAAAAACCTCGAATAGCCAAAGCCATCTTGAGAAAGAAGAATGGAACTGGAGGAATCAACCTGCCTGACTTCAGGCTCTACTACAAAGCCACAGTCATCAAAACAGTATGGTACTGGCACAAAGACAGAAATATAGATCAATGGAACAAAATAGAAAGCCCAGAGATAAATCCACACACCTATGGACACCTTATCTTCGACAAAGGAGGCAAGAATATACAGTGGATTAAAGACAATCTCTTTAACAAGTGGTGCTGGGAAAACTGGTCAGCCACTTGTAAAAGAATGAAACTAGACCACTTTCTAACACCATACACAAAAATAAACTCAAAATGGATTAAAGATCTAAATGTAAGACCAGAAACTATAAAACTCCTAGAGGAGAACATAGGCAAAACACTCTCCAACATAAATCACAGCAGGATCCTCTATGACCTATCTCCCAGAATTTTGGAAATAAAAGCAAAACCAAACAAATCAGACCTAATTAAAATTAAATTAAATTAAAATTAAAAGCTTCTGCACAACAAAAGAACCTACAAACCACGTGAAAACACAGCCTTCAGAATAGGAGAAAATAATAGCAAATGAACTGACAAACAACTAATCTTAAAAACATACAAGCAACTTCTGCAGCTCAATTCCAGAAAAATACACGACCCAATCAAAAAATGGGCCAAAGAACTAAATAGACATTTCTCCAAAGAAGACATACGGATGGCTAACAAACACATGAAAAGATGCTCAACATCACTTATTATCAGAGAAATGCAAATCAAGACCACAATGAGATACCATTTCACACCAGTCAGAATGGCTGCAATCCAAAAGTCTGCAAGCAATAAATGCTGGAGAGGGTGTGGAGAAAAGGGAACCCTCTTACACTGTTGGTGGGAATGCAAATNAAAGATGCTCAACATCACTCATTATCAGAGAAATGCAAATCAAAACCACAATGAGGTATCATTGCATGTCAGTCAGAATGGCTGCTATCCAAAAGTCTCCAAGCAATAAATGCTGGAGGGGGTGTGGAGAAAAGGGTACCCTTGTACACTATTGTTGGGAATGCAAACTAGTACAGCCACTATGGAGAAGAGTGTGGAGATTCTTTAAAAAATTTCAAATAGAACTGCTTTATGACACAGCAATCCTATTACTGGGCATACACACTGAGGAAACTAGAATTGAAAGAGACATGTATACCCCAATGTTCATCACAGCACTGTTTATAATAGCCAGGACAAGGAAGCAACCTAGATGTCCATCAGTAGATGAATGGATAAGAAAGCTGTGGTACATATATACACAATGGAGTATTACTCAGCCATTAAAAAGAATATTTGAATCAGTTCTAATGAGGTGGATNAATGTTCATCACAGCACTGTTTATAATAGCCAGGACAAGGAAGCAACCTAGATGTCCATCAGTAGATGAATGGATAAGAAAGCTGTGGTACATATATACACAATGGAGTATTACTCAGCCATTAAAAAGAATGCATTTGAATCAGTTGTAATGGGGTGGATGAAACTGGAGCCGATTATACAGAGTGAAGTAAGCCAGAAAGAAAAACACCAATACAGTATATTAATGCATATATATGAAATTTAGAAAGATGGCAATGATAACCCTGTATGCGAGATAGCAAAAGAGACACAGATGTATTGAACAGCCTTTTGGACTCAGTGGGAGAGGGAGAGGGTGGCATGATTTACGAGAATTGCTTTGAAACATGTATAATATCATATATGAAATGAATCACCAGTCCAGGTTCGATGCATGATACAGGATGCTTGAGGCTGGTGCACTGGGATGACCCAAAGGGATGGTATGGGGAGGGAGGTGGGAGGTGGATTCAGGATGGGGAACACGTGTATACCCGTGGTGGATTCATGTTGATGTATTGCAAAACCAATACAATATTATAAAGTAATATATATATATATTATAATATATATAGAAATACACACCACATATATATATGTAATTAAAACTACTTAGAAATAATAAGAGCTTCCCTGCTAACTCAGCTGGTAAAGAATCTACCTGCAATGCAGGAGACCCTGGTTTGATTTCTGGGCAGGAAGATCCATTGGAGAAGAGATAGGCTACCCACTCTAGTATTTGTTGGCTTCCCTGGTGGCTCAACTGATAAAGAATCTCCCTGCAATGTCAGAAACATGGATTCATTCCCTGGGTTGAGAAAATCCCCTGGAGAAGGGAATGGCTACCCACTTCAGTGTTCTGGCCTGGAGAATTCCATGGACTGTATAGTCTATGGGGATTGCAGAGAGTCAGGCTGACCGAGCAATTTTCACTTTTAAAAATAATAAGACTTAAAGGAAACAACTATGCATGAAAAATAGAATGACCACTTGTTTCAGAAAGGAAATACATAGGACAAAATGTGAATGGGTATAAAAAAAAAAGTTGTAGAAGATTTGTGGAAAAGGAATCTTGAGAAAGGATTTTATGTGTGGTCAAGTTGACTATGATTAGAATGGATTTATTTCCATTTTTTTTAATATTAAAGGTACAATTCTGTAATATTAAAAGTACAATGCTGTAAGATTAGAATTTGATTTTTCTTCTTTTAAAAGAACAAAGTGGAAGAAGTGATTCAGAATGTAAAATGATAAGAGAATGTAATATCTGATTTGACCAATGTCAAATGATCTGAAAGCAGGATTACTGTCAAGATACATGGACTGTTCTTTTAGGATCCCAATTTAAAAAACTATAATGTCTATAAGAGGCAAAAACCTAAATTTCCTGATGAGACATGTATATATACATGCATACATATGTACATGGATTCACATATACATTATAAAATATTAGCTATCTGACAAAATAGAAGATGAGAGAAAAGTAAATATGCAATATAACACACACAGAAACACAAACGTAGATTCTGAAAGTATAATATTAGAAGGAATGAAATTACTCTTTCTGCACTGTATGAACACTGACTTGGCAATTAACTTGATGCACAAGCACCAATAATTGAAATTATTTACTTTCCTTCTCATGACAAATGACTTTGTCAAAAATCAAGTGTGTATAAATTCTGGAATCCATAAGGTACTACTGATAGGTTTATTTACCCTAACATGAACACCACACTCTTTTTCCTCTGCAGCACTTTTGTACCCTTAAAATCAGGTTGTATGCATCTCTAATCATATTTTTTTTATTTTAAGTAATGCATTTCCTATCTGTTTTATTTTTTTATTTATTCTTTCTTTCTGAGATTACTTTTCTTAATATTTAAAAAATCAACTTTGAATTTGTTACATTTAATATCATTTTCCATTTCTCCCATTCAATATGTCCTTTCTCCTGATTATTTTTGATTGAATTTGTTTCATTTCCTGGTACCTTAAGACAAAAACTTAGATCAAAGCTTGGATCTAACTTAGGTTAAAATTATATTACATCTGGATTGGAAGAGTTTTACACTTATTTCCAGTGGTACCTGGATATCTGTCTTTGGCTTGATCAAGAAATATTCTGTGGACTAACTAAACGATGTGCTGAGTAAAATCCAAAACTTTCTAGTTGACATCCTGGGTCATTTTGTTTGATGAGGACTTTTACTATGTGTAGCTGATTTGTCAGCTTGGTTTGACTACATGACCAGAAAGGCATAAAAAGACATATTGATATTTTTCTCATTTTCCCTCTGGGAAACTTCTACATTGAGCTTTTCCAAAATCAATATTTATCAGAACAGATTTTGGCAGTTTAATCTTGAGATAAATTGTCCTTTATGAATGATAATGAATAATGAATTTTTAAGGACACAGCATAGTGCTGTATCTCAAATGGTCAACAGAGATATAGACCATCCCTCTCCTTGTAAATTTTATTTTGTACATTCTGGCTCTCTTCATTTTTATTGAGAAGAGTTTTTTTTTATAATGTCTTATGTACATTCCATGCTTGGAAAAAAATTAACATTTGACCATTTTAGCAGTATTTTTGAAATTGTTATTTTCTTTCTCTTTGTTTTGAAATTGTCATTTTTTAATAGATTTCTTAACTTAAAATAACTTGCAGGATTTAAATGTACTAAGATTTAATCTTAAAGAATTTTTAAGAATAAGAATTCCTGTGAATAAATTTAATTATTATTTCTTAAATTTTATTATAAAATAACTTCTTGTCTTATAAAACATGTCAGTTTCAAAGCTGATCTATAATACTTTTACATCAGAAAGCTATTATATACATATTAAAATGTATATTAATTAATTAGGTTGCAAAAATTGCACAAATCAAAAATATTTTAAATATTCTTATGACAATAGTGAAAATACTCTAATATTTCAACAAAGTATAGTTTCATTCTCTATTTTTTGTAGATCTGTGGGCTAAAATAAGTTAATGAAGACAGACTTCCACTGCATTTCAGCTTTAAACCTTCCAGATTTGCCCCTCCCTCTGAGTCTCAAGACCAGGTAAGACAGTGAAAAACCCTTCATTCTAATCTCAAAGGAGAAATGTTAATAGGTGCTGTTTCCAGTGTCAACTTCACATATAGTCCTTTGAAGTCTTTATAGGTACCCTTCAGGAACCTTGGATCAAAAGATTAAAGGAAAAAAAATATGAAAGCAAAGAAGCTCCCTTTTATCCTAGATTTTGTGAAAATGATATTTCCCGTTTGAGGTCAAAATGTGTCTTCTTTTTTTAATCTTTGTTGTTGTTGTTATGTTTGTACAGATTGAACAGTTCTTAAAAGAACTGTCTCTAGATGGCTTCTTTTTTGCCAGAGACATATTTTGCACTAGAGATATAATAGTGTATAAGCACAATTGTTAATTTTACTCTTCAAGGTTATGGGGATTACAGTTTGGTAAGTTGCAGGTAATCATGTTTAAACACATATCCTTGTGATAAAATAGAGACAGATTTGAATCTAAAGTTAATCTTGGGTTCATTAACTTATTGCCAATGTTTTAAGTATAGGAGAAGACTCTTGAGAGTCCCTTGGACTGCAAGGAGATCCAACCAGTCCATCCTAAAGTAAATCAGTCCTAATATTCATTGGAAGGACTGATGTTGAAGCTGAAACTCCAATACTTTGGCCATCTGATGTGAAGAGCTGACTCATTTTAAAAGACCCTGATGCTGGGAAAGATTGAAAGCTAGAGGAACAGGGGATGACAGAGGATAAGATGGTTGGATGGCATCACCGACTCAATGGACATGAGTTTGAGTAAACTCTGAGAGTTGGTGATGGACAAGGAGGCCTGGTGTGCTGCAGTCCATGAGATCTCAAAGAGTCAGACTCGACTGAGCAACTGAACTGAACTTATATATTGGGGAATCAATTTTCTCCACTTTAAAGGTAGATAATAATATTTCCATTGAAAGGTTACATTGGCAGTTTGATTATATAATGTAGAAAAGGTAGAGTAATGTGGAATGCTTGCCACATAGTAAGTTATCAGTAAGAAGATTAACTTTAAATACATCTTTCTTCTTTATCACTGTCATCATCATTAGTTGTCTCAGTTTTGTAGTATACAGTAGTTTATCTGTAATAGTTTAGAACTGGGACTTAGTACTAGATGTGAGATATATGTTATTATTATTGCAATAATTTGATGACTGTAGCATAAATAATACATAGAAATATTGATTATTCACATTTCAATGTTATAGGAAGTTTTACATATCTTTCTATACATATATCTCTCAAATTAGATCAATTTAATATTTTCTACATAAACATATAAAGATATTATTCAAATAATACAAAGGTACTTATCATTAATTTTGTATTTTATCTTTCTTCTTGCATTTGATCTCTGGTAACTTTTAAGACTTTCATTTTTTTGTTTCTCACGTTAAGATATTATTTCACTTTTTAATAGGTTAAAGCTGAAGGACACTGAAAGAATAAACTAAATGAATATCAAGATTTCTGATCTGAAAAGTCTTAAGTCAGAAAGTCACATATACTCTAATAGTACATACATTCATCTTTAGCACTTACATAGCATTGTCCTCTGGTAAATTACAATCTGTTTATAGAATATACAGCAGAAGGAATGGTACAGACTGTTAGCTGTAGAAGAAAGAGATTTGTCTTTCTTTTTCACTATTGTATATTTAAAGTTCACATTCTTGATCACTTTTTTTGTTAGCACTATTTGGAGCTCATATGTAAAGTCAAGCTTCCACTTTTCCTGAAATCATTTTGATGAGTATTTTTAAAAATAATACATTTCATATATATTTCAGAACTACTATTTCTTTTATTGGGGCATACTTTATATAATATAAAATATTCAAATATTAAGGGTATCACTTTATTAAATTTGAAGACTAAATAGCAAAGCACAGAATATTTTTACAACCCTACAGAGTTCCCAGGTGTACCTATGCAGTCAAGCAAAGACCCCTACCAAGAAGACATTATTGAACTAATCCCTATCACCATAGTTTACTTTTTCATTTTGCATAATTTTATTTAAACGGAATCATACAGTATGTACTGTCTTTTACTCCCAGCCTCATTTGCTCTCAATAATATTTTTGAGATTATTGATATTTTTATAATATCAGTAGCTCAGTGTTTCTCATTCTGAGTAGCATTCCCCTGTGTTAATATACCATAAGTCATTTATCCAACCTAGATTGTTTCCGGTCTTTGGATCTGATAAATAATTGAAACCCATAATAAGCATTCTTTAAAAGGCTTTTAGTAGACCTGCGTTTTCATTCTGTCAAATAAATATCTAAGAATAGAATCATTTAGCTGTTTAAAAAACTAGAGGATAGTTTCAGTATATATATGTTCCCACATATATTTTGTGTTTCCACCAGCCTTGAGTTCTGGTTGCTCCATTTTCCTTTTATATGGCGTTGTGAATTGTTCTATTTTAGATGGTTTGGAAGGTATCTAGCCTATCTCGTCCTGGATTAATTTGCCTTTTCACAATGACAGCGAGGTTGAGTTTGGACTACTGAGGTTGAGTTTAATCTTCCACATCCTTGTGGATTTCTTCTACTATTTTATTTAGTATTAAAAAGTGTCTGCTAATGTCTTCAGTTATAATTGGGGGATTCGTCTCTGTTCCATTTAGTTTTGTCAAGTTTTCTCCTATATTTGAAAACTTGGTTACATGTATGTAAATATTTTGAGTTATATTTTCTTGATTAACTTAGTATTCATTTGTTGAGAAATGACACTTTTTATCTCTGGTAGCACTCTTTACCTTGTATAACATGAATGAGTCACACTAGCTTTATGCTGTTCAATGTCTGAAAGGAATTTTTTCCCATCCCTTACTTTCAGCTTATTTATATCTTTCTGTTTAAGTTTCCATAGGGAAACATATAATTCACCTTGATTTTTTATGTATTATGACACCCTTTACCTTTTAATTGGAGTCTTTTATTAATTTAATTTAATTATTAATATGTTTGGATTTTAAGTCTTGGTTTTTGATTCCTATACTTTCCATATTCTCATTTCCTCTTTTTCTAATTTTCTGTCTTATTTTTTGGTTAATCATCTATGTTATAACATGCACTGTCATCTTCTCTACTAAACTGTTAACGATTCTTCCTCTTTAAGAATATCTTTAATATTATTTTAAAGAAGATCCTGATAAAGTGTTTGTTCATTTGCTGTCATTTAGAATATCTAAATTCTATTATCATGAGCATCGTGTATTATTATTATTTTTTTTTTACTTTACAATATTGTGCTGGTTTTGCCATACATTGACATGAATCCACCATGGTATATGTGAGTTCCCAATCCTGAACCCCCCTCCCACCACCCTCCCCATATCATCTCTCTGGGTCATCCCAGTGCACCAGCCCCAAGCATCCTGTATCCAACCTAGACTGGTGATTCGTTTCTAACATGACAGTATACATGTTTCATTTTTAACGCTCAAGTTAATATAATTTCTTCAAGAATACAGGAATGGGATTTGGTTAGTAAACAATCTGTTGCATTCATCGTGCTGCTGCTGCTGCTGCTGCTGTTAAGTCACTTCAGTCGTGTCCGACTCTGTGGGACCCCATAGACGGCAGCCCACCAGGCTCCGCCGTCCCTGGGCTTCTCCAAGCAAGAACACTGGAGTGGGTTGCCATTTCCTTCTCCAATGCATGAAAGTGAAAAGTGAAAGTGAAGTCGCTCAGTCGTGTCTGACCCTTAGCGACCCCATGGACTGCAGCCTACCAGGCTCCTCTGTCCATAGGGTTTTCCAGGCAAGAGTACTGGAGTGGGGTGCCATTGCCTTCTCCCCATCATGGTGCAGGCCTGTTCAAATACTACTGAAACTTATACAAGGGTATTTTTTCCCCTACAGTAAGGAGGATTACAAACTCTATATATTTGAGAGAGGTTTTAGGAAAGATTCCTGGGAGTACATGACATCTGTGTCTACCATATTTTAAATTAAATAAATAGCTATGTTTTGCGTTCAAATTGTCTCATCTGAAGCTTCCAGAATATTCTGTGTGTCTGAAATGCCAATGAGATTTAGAGCCAACATTTAACACATAAAGGGAGCTTTAAACATAATTCACCTGTTAAGGCAAGATACATGAATATTAAAGTCAATATCATCTTTCTGTCATCTCCTAACATAGAAGAGAATTCTGTTTGAGTTCTACCCCTTCATCTCTAATCATGTGCTGATACAAGAAACAGTTTTCTGAGGAGCATGTTTCTAAGTGTTGTACAAGAGTTCTTTAGGACAGTTTTCATTATTTTTCTCAGCAATTTTTAGAGAGAGTAGAGAGACTGAAAATAAATTTTCCTGCAAGATAAGTGTCAGGAAAACAAAAGTTAATATCTTCTGGTGAGCAGCGATTATTTTTTCTTTCCACTGAAAATTGGAAGTTATATAATTCATTACATTTCTCTCTCAGTGTGTGTTACTCAAACATTTCAGCTTGTGCTCAAAGAATAAAGTTTTCTTTTTTTTTTTTTTTCTCCTCCTTTACTATGTTACTTTTGCCCTTACTTTGTTCTCAGTAAATTATTTCTTGATCTTCTCTCATCATAGTTTTATTAGAATTTTCAAGAAACTTATATTTTAGTGAGAATCATTGAAATACATGTATATAACAACATGCATTTATATATGTAACTATACATCTATATTGGAGAAGGCAATGGCACCCCGCTCCAGTACTCTTGCCTGGAAAATCCCATGGACGGAGGAACCTGGTAGGCTGCAGTCCATGGAGTCACTAAGAGTAGGACACGACTGAGTGACTTCACTTTCACTTTTCACTTTCATGCATTGGAGAAGGAGATGGCACCCCACTCCAGTGTTCTTGCCTGGAGAATCCCAGAGATGAGGGAGCCTGGTGGGCTGCTGTCTATGGGTCACACAGAGTCGGACACGACTGAAGTGACTTAGCAGCAGCAGCAGCAGCAGCATACATCTGTGTATCATTTTTATAGTTAAAAATATGATCCATTTCCTATTGTTACAAAGCAGTTTATGCACTTTCTCCTTACTTTATAGACTTCTAAATACACTTACATCTTTGATTCAAAGGCTTAACACTTACTAATGAAAATTCAGATGAAGAAGAGTAAAACTAAAATTTGAGCTCAGAAAAACAAATAAATGGAAAAATGAATGGAAGAGAATGTTTAATGATTTGATTCATCTCTATCCCCACCTACCTAATGCCTAGAAAAAAGGAAAGACATCATAGCAGTGTTTGAGAACAGCTCTGCTCTCCTGCAGTTCTAGACTTCCCTGGTGGCTCAGCAGTAAAGAATCCACCTGTAAATGCAGAAAGTATGGGATGGATCCCTGGGTCTGGAAGACCCCCCTGGAACAGGAAATGGCAACCCAATCTAGTATTCTTGCCTGGGAAATCCCACATTCAGAGGAGCATGGTAGGCTACAATCCATGGAGTCACAAAAAGCCTCAAAGAATCTGACATGACTTAGCGACCAAGTGCAAATGCATGCTCTCAATTCTGTGACATTAGAAAATTTTGGGCCTCACGTTAGAGATGCAAACTGCTCAGATTTGCCATCTTCCTTAAAAGGTTAACTCTATCATTTTGAGAAATGTTAACAAAATAACATCCATATTGCTTATTTTCTGCTTTTGGGAAAAGGTCAGCTTTCCTAGAAGTGCTATTTCCTATGCAATACCCAATTTATTTCTTTTTAACGATCCTATTAAAAATGTTTCAATTTAATTGGACAAAAGCATGATTAGAAATATAATAGAAACCTAAAATGAGGCATACAAATACCATCCTTCCCTCCTCTCCTCCCTCCCTCCCTCTCTCTCTCTCTGCCTCCTTCTCTTTCTCACATGCACACACTATTCTGGACACAATATTTGAATCTTCAAATGTGAGGACATTGCAAAACTTACATTGATGTGGGAGTTGGGCAGTAAAGCATGTCACAGTGTCAATTCATAGTTAATATGAAGTAATGAGAACTTTTACAGCCCTGTTACAAAGAAATGATCTACAGAGGCAAATTTTAGAATGTTCAGACTAACATAGGTGACTCAAATTCTGGATCTGTTTCCATACTTTACCATTTTATAGCTAAGTTTCTGTAGGAAACATTTCCAGAAATCAGAAGATGATGAGCAAAATCATGTTATTATTTATTTAACATTATATATTCTTATTCAATGTTATCTATTCTTATGACACATAGTTATATGTGCTTACAAGATTGTTTCTATTGATTTTTTTGATCCTGGGATTTTCTGTCATGTGCTTCTATGGTCTTAGAAAGAAATTTTATCCACATTAGAGGCTAATTTTGTGTATCAGTAGATTTGTTGCAAATTATTGACAAGGGGACTTCTGTTGATAAATACAAATATAGCTAATACTTTTGAAATTAATATTTGTTTTATTTTCTTCTATTCTGAAATTTTTGCTGCAGTTAGGAGAGAGCTTTATGTGTTTTCCTTCATTTTTTGCATGTGAATCAGACAGGGTTGAACCCTTAGAGATTTATGAGTATGCCAAAATAGCCCCCTTAGAGTGGAATTCTATTGCTGTTTTTACATCTTACAAAGTATGCACATCCTCTAAACGTTGTACATTTGACTTAGAGGCCCTTGACTGATGTGGAGAGGGACATAGGAAAGAAATACCAGAATCAGTTTTGTACCTACTCTGTGGAATCTATTACCAGGGCCCCAGACATACCAATTCTGAATTTCCAGGTATATGGATCTATAATGAGGGTGAATTAAGATGTGAGAGCTTCTCATTATGGTCTACATAAAGATTGGCAAATTTCCTATCAAGGGTCACAAGGGACATTGCAAATCCTCAACTCTGGTAATATAGCACTAACATATTAATAAAATAAATAGTATATAAATGAATGGGTAGTGCCCCCATGGTTGCTTGAATCATCTTATTTATCCTTCCTATGTCAAGCTGACAGTATCTGAGAATTGGTATGGGTTTAATCAAAATAGTACCAATTGGCAAAACCACAAAGAGTTATCACTTCAGACTTGTCAGAATGACTATTATCAAGTAGTCTACATAACAAATATCAAATAACAAATGTTGAAAAATATGTGAAGAAAAGGGAACCACTGCACTTTCTCAGTGGGAATGTAATTGGTACAGCCACTATTGAAAACAGTATGGAGGTTCCTCAATAAACTAAAAATGAACTACCATATTATCCAGAAATTCCATTCCTGGGTATATATCTACAGAAAACAAAAACAATAATTTAAAAAGGTTTCATGAATTACAAAGTTTATAGCAGCATTATTTATAATAGCCAAGATATGTAGGGAACCATTCAATCTATCAGCAGGTAAATGGATCGGAGAAGGCAATGGCACCCCACTCCAGTACTCTTGCCTGGAAAATCCCATAGATGGAGGAGCCTGGTGGGCTGCAGTCCATGGGATCACTAAGAGTCAGACACGACTGAGCGACTTCCCTTTCACTTTTCACTTTCATGCACTGGAGAAGGAAAGGACAACCCAGTCCAGTGTTCTTGCCTGGAGAATCCCAGGGATGGTGGAGCCTGGTGGGCTTCTATCTATGGGATCACACAGAGTCAGACAAGACTGAAGTGACTTAGCAGCATCAGGTGAATGGATAAATGTGTTTTACATAGGGGTGTGTGTGTGTGTGTTTGGGTATGTGTGCACACACATAAATAGTGGAATATTATTGAGCTATAAAAGAATGAAATTTTGCCATTTGCTGCAGCATGAATGGACCTGGAGGGTACTGGTGAAATATGAGAGAAAGCCAAATACTGTTACCACTTATATATGGAATCTAAAAAGTAAAATAAATAAATATAATAAGCAGAAATAGATTCACAGATGTAGTGAACATCTACATCTACTAGTGGCTATCAGTGAGGAGAGGGAAGTGGAGAGGGCTATGATGGGGATAGGGGATTAAGAGGTGCAAACTACTATATATAAAATACATAAACTTCAGGGATATATTATATATCAAAGGGGAGATAGCTAATTTTTATAACAAGTTTAAATTCAATAAAATCTATAAAGATATAGAATCAGTATGTTGTACACCTGAAACTGATCTAATAGTGTA
The DNA here is from genome assembly GCA_006410615.1 of Neotragus moschatus. Taxonomy (NCBI): domain Eukaryota; kingdom Metazoa; phylum Chordata; class Mammalia; order Artiodactyla; family Bovidae; genus Neotragus; species Neotragus moschatus. The sequence continues at coordinate 521,468 of SJYA01001190.1, forward strand.
AATTAGCTATATTCAACGGCACAAAACATAGTATGGAATCAATTTAATATCATGGAGTATGGATATGAATGGATATACAAAATGTTTCATATATGTTATATGAATCATTTAAATTTTCAAATGTAGAAATGGAAACCTAATAAGTTAATTCTTTGTCCACATAATTCAGATACTATGTGAAAGAACCTGATTTGCAGCAATGATGTCTAATTTCCTCCCAGTATATTTTACAATTCACAGAACTGTCTCAAGATCTCATTGGACAAGATATTTTAACATACTGAGAGACCTTTACCAGTTTTGTAATGATACTTACATTTTTGAAACGTTATGGGTGCATAATTATAAATGTTCCTGAGAACATCAGATGTGGAGGGATGTAGATTTGGAATTAAACATAAAGAATTATTCCATGTTGAAACAACATATTAAAGGAAATGCTAAATTTTCCTGTTTCACCATACTCTTTAATAATTACACTATAATAAATTTTGAAAAAAGAGAGTGTGAATATTTATATATTTAATCTATTTTTTTGATGCTCATTTAACACACATACATTACATTTATCATGTTTTCAGTCTTATGACAAGTGCCTGGTTTATGATAGGGAGTGAAACAGACACAGGCCTTTGCTCTCATAGAGGTAATAGTCTACTGGTAGGAAAAAATAAAATAAAATGATACTTTCTTTAATGCTTATTATGTGCATGTTGATACGTTTTATCAACATTATGCAGTTTTATTTGATATTGATATATTATGGGTTTAAATTTATAATAATATTGAATACCAACTCATTTAAAGCACTGAGTAAAAAGTATGTGTACATGCACACATATGGATACGAGACTTGTAAATATTTAATATAAGGATACAATATATAGGGCTTATATTTATTATTTTGACATTAAGCAATATGCTTGTGTGTACTGTTTTATATTCTCTTTAATTTATAAAATAAAGCATTTGAATCATGATAAGTAAAATGTATAGAAATGGTTTCTATCTATTTATGTGCCTATTGGATCATATTTCTTTCCACCTTGCTAAGTTTTGGCAGGAGAGAGCAATATGATTTGTATTTTCACCTCAGATGCACATTTTCCAGTTTCCTTTCTAATACTTTACTCTGATGAATATTGAATGTCTTATCCTCTACTAAGAATTTGATCCATAGTCTCACATCACTTAGAAAACACAGGTTTTGAAATTTGGATTTTTCACTTAGTGAGTAAAGGATATCCATTGACAAAATTTATATCATAATTAATGTATATCTTTAAATTACTTGACATGGCTATTGATACAGATTTTAAGCATCACCTTACTAGCATGGGAGATGATTACAATTGTCCAATAGTTAGCACATTCTTTAGTACTACCCTTCTTGGGAACTGGGATGAGGATTGACCTTTTCCAGTCTTGTGGCCACTGCTGGATCTTCCAGATTTGCTGACATATTGAATATAACACCTAGATGACATCATCCTTTAGGGTTTTCAAGAGCTCTACTGGAATCCCATCATGTCCAGTAGCTTTATTAACAGCAGTGCTTCCTAAGGCCCACTTGACTTCACTTCCCACAATGTCTGGCTCTGGTTGGCTAACCACACCATCGTAGTAATCTGGTTCATTTGTATCTTTTTTATATAGTTACTCCATGTATTATTTCCATCTCTTGATCTCTTCAGCATCTACTAGGTCTCTACTGTTTATGTCCTTTATGTGCCCATCTTTGGGAAAAATATCCCCTTGATATCTCCAATTTTCCTGAAGAGATCTTTTGTCTTTCCCCTTCAGCTGCTTTGTTCTAGTTTTATACACTGTTCATAGAAGAAGACCTTCTTGGCTCTCCTTGCTGTTCTTTGGAAATCTGCTTTTAGCTGGATATACCTTTCCCTTTCTTCCTATGTTTCACTTCTCTTCTTTCTTTAGCTATTTGTAAAGCCTCTTCAGATAACCACTTTGCCTTCTTGCTTTTCTTTTCCTTTGGGATGGTTTTGTTCGCTGGCTCCTGTACAATATTATGGACCTCTGCCCATGGCTTTTCAGGCACACTCTCTACCAGATCTAATCCCTTAAATCTATTTGTTACCTCTACTGCATAGTCATAGGGGATTTGATTTAAGTTGTATCTGGCTGGCCTTGTGGTTTAGTTTAAGCCTGAAGTTTTCTATGAGAAGCTGATGATATGAGTTACAGTCAGCTCCAGGTCTTGTGTTTGCTGACTGCACACAGTTTCTCCATCTTCAGCTACAAAGAATGTAATCAGTTTGATTTCAGTATTGGGTATTTGGTGATGTCCATGTGTAAAGGTCCATATAGTCAAGGCAATGGTTTTTCCAGCAGTTATGTTTGGATGTGAGAGTTGGACTGTGAAGAAAGCTGATCGCCGAAGAATTGATGCTTTTGAACTGTGGTGTTGGAGAAGACTCTTGAGAGTCCCTTGGACTGCAAGGAGATCCAACCAGTCCATTCTGAAGGAGATCAGTCCTCGGTGTTATTTGGAAGGACTGAGGGTAAAGCTGAAACTCCAAGGCTTTGGCCATCTCATGCGAGGAGTTGACTCCTTAGAAAAGACTCTGATGCTGTGAGGGATTGGGGGCAGGAGGAGAAGGGAACGAGAGGATGAGATGGCTGGATGGCATCACCAACTCGATGGACATGAGTTTGAGTGAACTCTAGGAGTTGGTGATGGACAGGGAGGCCTGGCGTGCAGCAATTCATGGGGTCTCAAAGAGTCGGACATGACTGAATGACTGAACTGAACTGAACTGATGTAAAGTTGTCTCGTGTTGTTAAAAAAGGGTATTTGCTATGACCAATGCATTCCCTTTGCAGAATTCAGTTAGCCTTTGCCCTGCTGCATTTTGTTCTCTAAGGCAAAACTTGCCAGTAACTTAAGGTATCTCTTGACTTCCTACTTTGCATTCCAATCCCGAGTGATAAGTGGAACATCTGTTTTTGATGTTAGTTCTAGGAGGTCTTCTCTGTCTTCACAGAACTGCTTCTTCAGCATCCGTGGTAGGGTCATAAACTTGGATTACTGTGATGTTGAATAGCTTGCCTAGGAAACCAAAATAATTCTTTCATTTTTGAGGTTACACCCAAGTACTGCATTTTGGGCTCTTTTGTTGATTATGAGGAGTACTCCATTTCTTCTAAGGGATTTTTGCCCACAGTGGTAGATATAATGGTCATCTGAACTAAATTTGCCCATTCCTGTCCATTTTAGGTCACAGGTTCCTAAGATGTTGATGTTTATTTTTACCATCTCCTGCTTGACCGCATCCATTTTACCTTGCTTTATGAATCTAACATTCCATGTTCCTATGCAATACTATTCTTTGCAGTATCAGATTTTACTTTCATCACCATAACATCCACAGCTGAACATTATTTCTGTTTTGGCCCAGCTGCTTTATTCTTTCTGGTGCTATCTGCAGTTCTCCTCTGCTCTTTTCCAGCAGCATTTTGGACACTTTCATTTTTTGGTGTCTTTTTTTTTTTTTTTTTTGTCCTTTTGTAGAGTTTATGAGACTCTCATGGCAAGTACACTGGGGTGGTTTGCCATTACCTCCCCCAGTGGGAGGAGACCAGTATGGAAAGCGAAAGTTCTCTTGTGCAAGTACTGAGCATTCTGCACTTTGTCCTGTGTAATATGTGCCTGGTCACTATCATTGATGACCTAGACAATGGAGGGATATAGAGGGTCTTGATGATGCCTTGTATTATTATTGATTTAGAATGTGCAGAGATGTATTTGACCTTGATATTGGGGAGACAGTTAGGACAAGAAATTGATAAAATTATTTACCCCAAAGGAGCAACTTAAGGAAGTGTTTATTGAAGCACCAGATTGTACACCAAATGATCCATGAGTCTTCAAAAATGTGCACATGAGTCTGTTGTTGGCTACTGAATCCTCAAGTGCCAAGGTAACTGCATAAAATCTAGCCAGTTTTGCTGGACCCAATCTTGGGTCATTGGATTAAAGCTGAAAAGGAAAGTTAGTAGTTGGTTCAGTTCAGTTCACTCAGTCACGTCCGACTCTTTATGACCCCATGAACGGCAGTACGCCATGACCCCGTCCATCACTAATTCCCGGAGTTTACCCAAACTCATGTCCATTGAGTGGGTAATTTCATCCAACCATCTCATCCTCTGTTCTCCCTTTCTCGTCCTGCCCTCAATCTTCCCCAGCATCATGGTCTTTGCATCAGGTGGCTAAAGTATTGGAGTTTCAGCTTCAACAGCAATCCTTCCAATGAATACTCAGGACTGATCTCCTTTAGGATGGACTGGTTGGATCTCCTTGCAGTCCAAGGGACTCTCAAGAGTCATCTCCAATAGCACAGTTCAAAAGCATCAATTCTTCGATGCTCAGCTTTCTTTAAGGTAAAACTCTCACATCCCTACATGACCAATGGACAAACAATAGCCTTGACAAGGCAGACCTTGCTTGACAAAATAATGTTTCTGCTTTTTAATGTGCTGTTTAGGTTGGTCATGACTTTCCTTCCAAGGAGTAAGCATCTTTTATTTTCATGGCTGCAATCACCATCTACAGTGATTTTGGAGCCCCCTAAAATAAAGTCTAACACTATTTCCACTGTTACCCCATCTGCTGCTGCTGCTGCTAAGTCACTTCAGTCGTGTCTGACTCTGTGCAACCCTATAGATGGAACCCCACCAGGCTACCCCATCCCTGGGATTCTCCAGGCAAGAACACTAGAGTGGGTTGCCATGTCCTTCTCCAATGCATGAAAGTGAAAAGTGAAAGTGAAGTCGCTCAGTTGTGTCCAACCCTCAGCGACCCCATGGACTGTAGCCTACCAGGCTTCTCCATCCATGGGATTTGATGGGACCAGATGCCATAATCTTAGATGCCATAATTTTCTGAATGTTGAGCTTTAAGCCAACTTTTTCACTCTCCTCTTTTCACTTTCATCAAGAGTCTCTTTAGTTCTTCTTCACTTTCTGCCATAAGGGTGGTGTTATTTGCATATCTGAGGTTATTGATATTTCTCCCAGCAATCTTGATTCCAGTTTGTGCTTGAGAAACATCAGTTTCTCATGGTGTGCTCTGCATATAAGTTAAATAAGCTGGGTGACAACATACAATCTTGATGTACTCCTTTCTTGATTTGGAACCAATCTGTTGTTCCATGTCCAGTCCTAACTGTTGCTTCCTGACCTGCATACAGATTTCTCAAGAGGTAGGGTGAGCAAATAGGGCACAAAGCAGCACAACTGAAGTGCCTGCCTGCAAACAGGCAGCAACAGTGCTAAAAGCACAGGATAGTCAATAGGAAGCAACTCAAAGTACAGACATGCCAGCAGACAGGTGAGCCATGTAGACAGCCAGAGCAAGAGAAGTAAGACCACTGGTGGTGGTCCTTGCTTCAGACACCCTACTTGCTGTGCCAACAGCCTTGAGCTTGCCTATTGAGAGATGGCTCAGATGGTAAAGAATCTGCCCTCAATGTGGAGACCTAGTTTCAATCCCTGGGTTGGGAAGATCCCCTGGAGGAGGGCATGGCAACCCACTCCAGTATTTTTACCTGGAGAAGAGGAACCTGGCAGGCCATGGTCCCTGGGGTTGCAAAGAGAGTCGCACACGACTGAGCGACTAAGCATAACACAATTGAATGTGGACTGTTTTCCACCCAAAATCAGTTCAGATGTTGAGATGGATAGTACATCACAAGCATCAAGAGAGTATGAAGATATCCATTACTCATATATTGAGATTTTCTGAGTAGAAGGAGGCAGAAAAACAACCATTGTGAAAAAGTTTCTTAGAAGGGGAGTGGCTTTGTTTATGTATTGATTTTGGAGGCTGCAATTAGCATAAGGTCACTGTTGCAGATTGGCTTTTGTAAGCTTTGAACTTCTAAACTAATACCAAAGTAGGTTATAATCCATGTTTTCTCTTAGTTTACACAGATATTTATAAAAGAAAAAAGGGACATGGCTGGGCTTAGAGATGTCTCAGTCAAAGATCCCAAAGGAATCATATTCCATTTAATTACCTACTCTTTAAAAATCGTTCACACAGCTACATACTAGAAACAGTTCAATATCATTCTAATATATGCATGGAAATAACAACCTTACCAATTACTAATAGTAGTCATTCTCAGATACTCCAGAAAGTAAAGTAACATGGCCAAGACCTCGGTTTGAGCTTTGTGAAACATCAGGAGAACCCAGAAATGGTTTACTCCTATTTCTACTCTATATAACTGTGAGATAATAATTGGAAGATATTTAAAACTACTCAGTTTTTGGTAATTTGTTACACAGTGATAGAAAACTAACACAAGCTGCATGTACATTTTGGGGCATGTCTTTTTGTAAACACGTGTTTTCTTTTATCTGGGGTAAGTACCTGGTAGTGGAATCACTAGGTTATTGGGTAGAACTGTGTCTAACTTCATCAGACAGTGCCTGAAAAATGTTTCCCAAAGTTATTATTTCATTGTATGCAGCCACCATAAATGTGAAACTAAGAGTTGAATTTATTCATCTCTGTGATTTTTTCAAAGTTTTTTTTTAAGCTTAAGTCATTAAAGATATTAAAGCAAATATATTTTATTCTGACTTTAATTTGAATGTTCCTAATGACTAAGGAGACTAAACATTGTTACATGTGTTTATTGGTTTTTCATTCTTTTGTAATTATATATTCAACATAGCTTGCCCATTTTCAATTGAGTTGTGTGTCTTTCTTATATTGATTTATTTATATCTTTAAATAGTTTAGAAAAATGTTCGTAGATATATGACCAACATGCAACTTACATTTTCATTTATTTAAACACTTACTCCTTGGAAGAAAAGTTATGACCAACCTAGATGGCATATGGAAAAGTAGAGACATTACTTTGCCAACAAAGGTCCGTCTAGTCAAGGCTATGGTTTTTCCAGTGGTCATGTATGGATGTGAGAGTTGGACTGTGAAGAAAGCTGAATGCCGAAGAATTGATGCTTTTGAACTGTGGTGTTGGAGAAGACTCTTGAGAGTCCCTTGGACTCGAAAGAGATCCAACCAGTCCGTTCTGAAGGAGATCAGCCCTGGGATTTCTTTGGAAGGAATGATGCTGAAGCTGAAGCTCCAGTACTTTGGCCACCTCATGCGAAGAGTTGACTCATTGGAAAAGACTCTGATGCTGGGAGGGATTGGGGGCAGGAGGAGAAAGGGACGACAGAGGATGAGATGGCTGGATGGCATCACTGACTCGACAGATGTTAGTCTTAGTGAACTCCGGGAGTTGGTGATGGACAGGGAGGCCTGGCATGTTGCGATTCATGGCGTCGCAAAGAGTCGGACATGACTGAGCAACTGAACTGAATGATGGCTCTGAATAACAAAAGTTTTACATTTTATTTTTTAGTTTTTGTGGGTTTTGAGTCCTGTATACAGAATTATGCCTCTTCTATTTCTTGAAGTTATTACTTGAGAAAACTTTATAATAACCATTTTGTAGGTATATAATTATAGCCCTTTTAGTTCAAGTGGCTTCATATATGCAAGGTCATAGTTTTAAGCAAAATCCTGCTTCATGTATGTGTGTGTGTGTGTGTGTGTGTGTGTGTGTGTGTGTGTGCTAAATCACTTCAGTCTTGTCCATTTCTTTGCACCCTGTGGACCTTAGCCTGCCAAGATTCTCTGTCCTTGGGATTCTCCAGGCAAGAATACTGCAGTGGGTTGCCATGACTTTCTCATGGGGATCTTCCCAACCAAGGAATGAAACCCACATCTCTGAAATCTCCTGCATTGGCAAGCTGTTTCTTTACCATTAGCGCCAGCTGGGAAGACTGCTTGGTGCATAAGATATTATTATTTAACATCTTTAAGTGATCAGTATAATTTCAATTAGTTATTTTCATGTTTCTAATTAAATGTAACCTTTTCAAAATAGAAAAGTATTACCAAGATGATATTCTCTGAATCTCATTAAACTCAAATCAGCTGGCAAAAAATCAGTCTTAAGATCAGATTAATATACCAGTAAAGCAATACAATATAATTTCAGTTTTTCTTGTTTTCGGATTCCCTAGTTTCATACAAAGTGTTAAATAAGGACTAAGAAATTTTCAGCTTCATTCACATCCTTCTCACTATAATTCATCTCATGCCATATTAGTTATCTGATTTACTCTCTCCATTCGCTAAAATGTTTTAACTACCAATAAGAAAGGGACTAAGGGTATTTCCCTGGTGGTTCAATTGTAAAGAATACACTTGCTGATACAGGAGTCATGGGTTCAATTTCTGATCCCGAACAATCCCACAGGATGTGGAGCAATTGAGCCTGTGTGCCACCGCTACTGAGTACCACAACTCCAAAGCCTTGGAGCCACAAGTACTGAGCCTATGTGATGCAACTACCTAATCCCACAGGGCTTAGAGCCTGTGCTCTGGGACAGGAGTAGCCCACACATTGCAACCCCAGTTTGCCGTAACTAGAGAAAAGCCCGCACAGCAACAAAGATTCAGCACAGCCAAAGATAAACGAACAAGTAAAATTTTAAAAAGAGAGCCTAAGCATGATTATTTAAGAGACACAATGATATTAACATCCTACATGTCATGGTCATGGGCACCTATTCAGAACTGCTGCATTCTAGATTTAAACTCTGATCGTCTCTACTAAAAATATTTCAATCTGTATATAACAGTCAGTGTCGTCTTGTCCTGGCCATTTTGGATGGAAGTAGCCAGAGAACTAAGCTTCAGGCTCATGTACCCTTGCCTAAGATATCCTAAGTACCCTATGCTGTGTGCAAGGGCTTTTGTTGCAGTTGATTCATAGGATTAATTTATCGCTGTTGTTCCTTGTTTCTTTTTGTCTTTGTCTTTTTCGGCCTTCTCTTGTTTTAATTGAGCATTTTATTTATGATTCCTTTTTCTACCTTAATTTAGCATGTCAATTATACCTTTAAATTAGTGAGCTTTGGCTCATCTAAATCTGTGTTCTAGTGGAGCAGCCAGTGTGTGTGTATGTGTAATCAGTCCATCTACTCTGTGGCTATTTGTTTCAAGCATCCTGTCCCATGTTGACCAGCTTCCCTTTCCCCTTTCGTTCTCTCAGTCCTTCACTTTTTGACCATAGAGTAGAAGTTTGTGTGGTATTTATTTGTTTGCTTGTTTCTCCTTTCAGGATTTGAAATCTAGTCTCCTTTTCTCTGTTTACCAGGACCTGTCAAGCTGGAAATGTGCAGTAAATTCACCTCTCTTGCAATTACCTGCTTGTTTTAGATCTTTGGTGGTAGGTACAAATCTGTGCTGACAGTATTTTAGAATCTAAAGCAGACGTCTATGTGGCACCCCCAGGTTCCTGGCAGAGTGGAGCATGTGGCCTCCTCCTCCGCTTATTAACAAGCACAAACAGTTACCATTTTATGCAGGTCTACATAATAGTTTTGGTGGAACTAATTCTAAAGACAGACAATTTTAAGAAAAGATATATTTAGAGTTTCTTCTAGCATGGGAACAGTGCCATGATGGTAGACAAACATAAACATCTTAGGAAATAGATCCAAAAGAGCACCATGAAGAAAATTAGGATATATTTTGAAAAATTCAAAAGATACATATATCCTTATATGTTCATGAGATGTGAAAGTGTTATATTTATCCAATAGAAATGTAAGGGAAATATCAGTTACAAAAATTCAAGAAATCAATGCAATTGCACTGATTTTGTCAGCATAGACATGCCTTCTTCCATGTTGGTTGAGATCCTAGACATGAGTGTTAGAAGGAACGTGAAGGAAATTTGAAGAATATTGCATGTTTATTTTTTCCCCCAAGGGGAAGAAGAAACTCCTCTTTATAAAATCTCTGCTGTTAGATGGGTAGTTCATTTTTTGCATACTTTGGCTTCAGTAGATTTGTGAATAATTTATGTAACCTCAGTGAATGGATTGACAGCTCATGTTACTTAGATAAAAGATAGTAACCATGAAATTGGACATTAACTTCGCCTTGAGTGGTTACTTGGCCATAATTCTCAGCCCTTTTTATTGTTGTTCAGTCACCAAGTGGTGTCGAATTCTTCATAACCCCATGGACTTCAGGATGCCCAGCTTCCCTGTCCCTCACCATCTCCCAAAATTTGCCCAAATTTATATCTATTGAATCAACGAGGCCATACAGTTATCTCATCCTCTGCTGCCCTTTTCTCCCTCTGCCTTCAATCTTTCCCAGCATCAGGGTCTTTCCCAATGAATCAGCTCTTCGCATCACCTGGCCAAAATATTGGAGCTTCATCTTCGGCATCAGTCCTTCCAATGAGTATTCAGTTTTGATTTCCTTTAAGATTGACTGGTTTTGTCTCCGTCCATAGAGGTTGTTTATGATGACAAAATGGAGATCCTAGTAACCCTGTGGAACTCATTGTTCTTAAAAAACAAATACTACTATAATTTATCCTAATTCAAGTTGTAAAGTGGAAAATTTTGTTGCACATTAACATATACATGTAGCCTCAGAAGTCTTGTTTATGGCCAAAGGGTTTGAATAACTTTTTATTGTTCTTATCACAAATATTGACAAAAGCTCCTAAAACATGTTGACAAGTATCTTGGCATGGTGTTAAAATTTTTACATTTCATACCAACCAGCACAGTGGGATCTTGTGCATGTTTCATTCCCAGATACCACTGGAAAAGTCAATGAGTTATCACTAAGCAAAGCCAGTAGAGACATTTAAGTGCTCCTGGACCAAAAATAGACTGAGCAGATACAAATGTATAGAGCTGGAGGTGTATTTATTATATATACTCTTTTAGTAACTTGGCAGATCTGACTCATCAAATCTGAGTTAACTCATGAGAAGTAAAAGTGAACTATCTCTGGGTTCTGAAGTCTGGTTCATTTTAACTAGACCAGTTTCCAGATTAAGAAGCTTCTATTGTGGTGCAAATATTCTGTAGTAGATTGATATTAATGACCCCAGTTTTTCACTCCTTTCTCTGTAGATACCCTTTGCCAGATAATTTTACAGGGTCCTGGTTCTCTAATATTAGATGGAACAATGTGCCTGTTTTTGCTCAAATGACTAATTGTAAGAAGCTTAGAAGCTTTTTCTCATGGCTGTTTCCTGTGTTTTTATCTTTTCCAACTAGAATAGTAGATGATGTTTTGTATAAACTAGGCCACTGGAAGAAGAGAGACACATGGCCCGATTACCTCTTTTATCCCAGATGATAGCCAACCAAGTGCAAGTACCAGATGTGAGTGATACTAAAACAGCCAGAAAAGCTATACCACCAAACCAAGATTAATTGTCTACTTGCAGATTTATGATGCCAAATCATATCACTTTAAGCTTATTTCTTTGGCAAAATTATGTGCAGAGTATAATCTGTGTGGGTTACCTCTCAGTCACAGTATTGACCACTGTGTGTGCAGGCTGTCTAAACCTAACTTAACCTGTGATACATTGAGAAGTACAGGTATTGTCATGCTCTGTAGAACTGCTCTGCTTTTAAGGTTTGCCTTAGAAAGCTTCTTTTGCACCTAACTTCTATAGCAGCTCAGCTGGTAAAGAATCCACTTGCACCTGGGTTCGATTCCTGGGTTGGGCAGGTACCCTGTGGAAGAGATAGGCTATTCACTCCAGTATTTTTGGGCTTCCCTGGTGTCTCAGATGGTAAAGAATTTCCCAGCAGTGCAGGAGACCTGGGTTCAGTCCCTGGGTTGGAAAGATCCCCTGGAGAAGTGAACAGCTACCAATTCCAGTATTCTGGCCTGGAAAATTTCTTGGACTGTATTGTCCATGAGATCACAAAGAGTTGGATGTGATAGAGTGATTTTCACTTTCCATGGCATACTCCTCTATTCGTAGTCCTCAGTTGACAGCATTTGATTATGTGTGTGTGTGAGATAGAAAAAGTAAATATAATTAATGAAAATTATTAAAGTATTATAGAAAATTAGGATAACATAAAAAATCTAGGGAGAATAAACCATAGATTCACCTAGAGTCTAACCACTCTGAGAAGATTCTATTATTTTGCTTTTCCTTATTTAATGAACAGCTGAAGCTAGTTAAATAAGTGAAAGGTTTTCTTTTACCAATCTTTGGTTAAAATATTTATTGATTCAAGTAATTTGTATTGAGTAGCTACCATGAATTAGACATTTTAGTAGATGCTCAGTTCAAATGAAGCTGTATATATATGCAGTTTTAAAACATTTTCTGTTTACCACAATTTCAGAAACAGTTTTCAATTTAAAAAATTATGCACATGTTGTTTTCAAGTTTGCATCATTTATGTATGAATATATCATACTTGACCAAATATTATTTTTATATCATTTATTTTTTATGTAATTTTTTATATATAATATGTATATATACATTCATATATATATGTTATATATATATATACCCATTTATTTATATATACACATATACCCATTCATATATATATATATATATACACACACACACATGCATTCATATCATCCCTGGTTTGGGACCATCCCTTGGAGGAGGACATGGCAGCCTGCTTCAGTATTCCTGTCTGGAGAATCCCCATGGTCAGAGGAGCCTGGTGGGCTGCATTCCATAAAGTCACAGAGTTGGACATGACTTAGTATGCATATTAACTTATATAATAAAACAATGAACAAAAATGCATATATAATAGGCTATTACTTATCACTGTTTTGTTGTTCACAAGTACCTCCCTCCTCCTGGTGGATCTGACCAGACTGGTCATTTTCAATAGAACATCGGGAGCTTGAGTTCTCTCAGTGAGTTTACTCAAAGCATCCAAGATTGATTTAAAACCAAAATAATTGGGAACCATTCAGACTCAAAGTAATGGCATCAAGAATAGTCTTCAGATCCAAAGTATTTCAAAGACCCAAGTCTGAACATTAGGACACAAAGAGAATAAGGTTGGGGTTAAAATGAAGAGCATCTTACTGAAGATTCCATTCAGACACATAGTGCCCATTCCTGTCTCTGCATTGGTCAGAATATTGTATCAAGCATGTATATACTCATCAAGGGAAAAGCCACCCATATGCTAGAGTGTTCTCCTTTCTCCCTATGGAAGCTGAACAAAATCCAACTGGGCTGTTTTTCATTTCTATCTTGGTGAATGTCCAGCTGATTAGAGTTAATCTAAGGTTGTGGTGATTAATTATAGCATTAACAATTCAATAGAGGCTTCTGGATATACGACTTAAACTGAAAGACTTAATGTTTTAGTGGAGTTCCATGGTTGAGGAAAGTAAATACAAGACAAATCAGCCCTCAAATGCCTATGGGCATTTACAACGAATTTTCCCACTTGGATGCAGAATCTTTTGATTGACATTACAGGGAATTCAATCACAAAATAGCTGTCAGCTGTTTTATGTTCCTGTTCATTCATGTAACCACTTCCCTTTGGCATTTATAGCAAATAGAATTATCGAGCATTCAGATCCTTATGTTCACTGAGAAGATAGCAATTGGATTTTAGTAATCAGTGCTTAACAAAACTATTACAAACCATTTAAGATATACTTAGCTTATTTTTATGTGCTATAATTTTCTCTTTCCTTCTGTACTTTCATTTAAAAGAGGCTGAAGGAAAAGCTAATGGCAGATTTCTGATAGTTTACCTCTATTGACATTACAAATCCTGCTGTCAGTCTGACAGTAATCCTCCTTAGCATGAATGATTCAGGGAATTGCTTGGGACTATAATAAATTGCAGAAAGCATTTAAACTGTAACACTAGCATAAAACCTTTGTTTTTTCCCGATGAGTAAGGACATTTTAAAAGATGAAAATTAATGTGCTGAAGTCTGAGGCAAAGCATAAGGGGTAAAGATAGCCCATAACATTTTGAGAAAGGACAAGGTCGGCCATATGAATTAACAAGGTAGAGATTTATGATGAAACATTAAACTTGGCAGGCAAATAGACTACCTGGAATCTATGATGGTCAAAGGCAGCACTACCAGGGACTGATTCAAGACTGAAGGTCTTGTAACTGAATTATTGAATCTAAATCAATTCTGAAAATTCCAGCGTATTACTGTGAAATTACTTTTCTAAAGTTATTGGAGGCAAGTTTCTCTCTACTCTGTTAAAATTTAAACATCGCTTTCAGAAAAAAGAAAATGAAAACTATATCCTAAGTTTAATCCCTTACCCGAGAAGCATCCGGAAATCATAATTCTAGGTGGTTAAGGGCCATGGAAAAACAAGTAATTTATATTATAATATTACAAAATATTGCAGAGTAGAAAAATACTAATAAACTGTACTCAGTTTTATCCAGCTGAAAATATTTGTGAGTTAGCCAACAATAAAATTATTAAAATGGAATGAATAGTGGAATGTTCAATATTCAAGTTAAAAGCTAGGAGGAAAATAAAATGATTCATAAATGTGTTTCAAGTGAGAAGATGCAGAAAGTGAGCATCACATTCAATAGCACCAGCACCCTACATATGTAATGGAAGACAGGGCAAGTGAGTCATATCAAGTTCCTTGGAGCAGCAAAATGCCACTGCCAATATAATTTTACTTAAGTTAAATTTGAGCCTGTGTGTGTGTGTATGTATGTGTGTGCTCAGTCTCTCAATCATGTCTGACTCTTTGGAACTCCAGGGACTGGCCCGCTTGGCTCCTCTGTCCATGGGATTCTCCAGGCAAGAAAACTGGAATGGGTTGCCATGTCCTCCTCCAGGGGATCTTCCCAACACAGGATTGAACCCGGGTTTCTGGCATCTCCTGCACTGGCAGGCAGATTCTTTATAACTGCGCCACCTGGGAAGCCCTAAATTTGAGACCCTGAGACTCATTTCCAAACTAGGCTTTTTCAATACTCACATCTCCCTAACATGGTACAATATTTATTTATGATAGGTAATTTTCAATGTCAACTTGGTTGGGCTAAGGGATACCTCAATTGCTGGTAAAACATTATTACTGGGTGGGACTGTGAGGGATGAGGACCCAGAAGAGATGAGGATCTGAATCTGTAGACTTAGTGAAGAAGGTCACCTTCCCCTGTGTGCAGGGTTATCATCCAGTTCATTGAGAGCCTGAGTACAATAGGCAGAGGAAGAGTGAATCCACTCCCTTCTTGAGCGGGGAGATCTGTCTTCTCCCGCCCTCAGACGCCCAGCTCTTCTGGTTCTCAGGCCTTTGGATTGATTAGGATTTGGACTATTGACTCCATTATTCTCTCTGGTTCTGGTCAGAATGAGAGATTTATTATTAGCCAATCAGGGATTTATCCTAAGAGATTAGCTCACATAGTTATGGAGGGTAAATTCATTATCTACTGTCTGTAAAGTGAAAAAACAAATGAAGCCTAGGAAGCTGTTGGTGTAGTTCTAAAGCTTCCCTAGTGGTTCAGACAGTGAAGGGTGTACCTGCAATGCAGGAGACCTGAGTTCAGTCCCCGGGTAGGGAAGATACCCTGGAGAAGAGAATGGCTACCCACTCCAGTATTCTTGCCTGGAGAATTCCATGGACAGAGGAGCCTGGCAGGCTTCAGTCCATGGGGTAAAAAGAGCGAGACATGACTGAGCGACTAACACCTTCACTTTCCATATACAGCCTATTGGTTCTGTTCTCTGGAGAACCCTGACTCTCATAAGTATTTAAAATTTGTGCATGAAAGATGCACATTTGTCACTCTAAGTGACAATTTCTTCAGCCCCTGCCTTCTCTTTTAACCATAGCCTCATAAGTGAAAACAACTTTATCTATAGCTCTCACCAAAATCCAAACCCAGTTACTTAGGTGAGCCTGGAATCCGCTGTCATCAGGCAAACATACTGAAATCTTTTACTGGTTTGTAATCACGTTTTATTGACCACAGAGCACTCATGTCTTCAATATTTTTGGCCTCATAGTTGCTTCACTAAAATTTAAAGCTATATTTCCAGACAATACTACCTCTCTCAGCTCCTAGAAACTGAAGAACATTTATCACTTGTCTATCTTATGAATCCTAGAGAAACAACCATTAACCCTGGGATTCTAACTAATCTCCCTCAATAAACCATCACAGTATTTCTACTGGGAAATTTTTATAGTCATTTTACTGAATTTTGTGAATTATATATCAAAGATATTAACACATTTTTCATCCCTGTAAAAATTTTCAAATTCTGTTGAATTTTTCTGTGTATGGTAATTTTGCTTATTTTAAAACTACCAGAAGATTGTTTTAAATGATCTGGTCATAACACCTATTTATATATTTATTTTTTTTATGAATCTTAAGGCTTAAAAGCTTTCACCAAAGATTAATTTTTCTAGCTTTATATTACATGTATACAATGATACTTATCACCATGACTTGTGTGCATCTTTTTACATTATTTCAAGATTTTCCCACACTAAACAGAATACTTTAAACACCCTATGTTTAGTAAATTTGATATTTAATTAAATTGGCTTGCTATTAAAAATAACTGGAGATGAAAATGACACACAATTCTTTTTTTCAAAAAATTGCTTATATATTAAATTTGGTTTATGCTGGTACTCTCTCATATATAGGTTAAATATACCACTAAAATGAAATAAAATAGAATATTAAAGATACTTTCCAATTTTTTAAAAGCATTGGTAGTAATTATACTTGTGTATATAGCATCTGATAATTTCTTACATTTTTTAATAAAAGTTATGAAATTCCCTCCAACAACAAGAAATGGAATTAATTATAATTTTTTACTTATGGATGAATAAATATTTATGAAATATTACCTAAAGCATATGTAATAATACAGTAGAAAAATTCTTCTCAGTTAAAAATTATTGCTGCATATTATGAATATAGAACCAAGAAATAGAAAACATCTCCAAAATTCTAATTACCAGTTTAAGAGTGGGCTATATGCTTATATTGGCAAACTTGTCTTATTTTTGTATATTTCTCTTTGTAGCACATCCTTGATTTCCTATACACTCTATTTTCTTTAAATAATATATTTGTGAGCCTTTGTGAAATTGACAGCTCTTATGGGATGAAATAATAACATTTGTAAAACAGTGTTATCTAGTTTTATCTGCACTGAAGAGATGTCTGACACCCATGTGCAATATTTTTGAATGAGCAGAAAAGAAAGAATAGCATTTTCAATGTGCATACTGAAAAAACTATTTCCAAACTGTTTTATCATAGGATATAGATGTGTCAATAAATTGCAATATGGCAATCTATATACAAATGAAGCACTTAACTAGCTCAGCAAATGAAAAAAAATGAAATTTAACATTCATTATTTTATTGAATATTTTCAGGAAATCACTCTCTGTGAATTTAGGGATCATCTTGTAAATGATCTACAGAGACAATGATTTTAATAATCTAGAACTCCACACCCCTGAGGTTATTTTTTCCTAGCATTCATCATCTTATTTTACCATATGTTGTAGGCTTACCCATTAAAAAACTGGAATCTTTCTATATTAAATATCCAACACTGAGTTTTCTAAATACCAACTCATACATTTTGGATCACTTTCTCTAATGTCCCTGTTCTATCAGTACCTCAAACTTTCCAGAATATTGAACTGTGGATTCAACCACTTTTCGCTGTCTTTCAATCATGTCTTCACTTCTGTCCTCCTTCAGTTGAAATTTCATTATCAATCATGAACAAAACTGGCATTCATGCACCAAACTCTTGTCCCTCAATCATTTAGTTTTAGGGTCTTAAAAAATACAGCCTCCGGTCACTGCAGCTCTCCATTTATGTCTTCACTGCATGAATGCCACTGAAAGTGCCTGGATGTAACCCTTCTACTATATACTCACAGCACTGCTAGCTGGTTTCACTTTAAATTCACAGTTTGCAAACTGCGAGTGGATCTGTTGCATATTTCTCTTGTCTATGTACTCTCCCCCTCTCCTGCTAAAATATTTTATTCTTTCTCCTATCTCTTTAAACCCTCAACATTCACTTTATTCTCCTCCTTCTCAGATGATGACCTTATTTTCTCTTCTTCTGCTGCTGCTGCTGCTAAGTCGCTTCAGTCGTGTCTGAGTCTGTGCGACCCCATAGACGGCAGCCCACCAGGCACTCCAGTCCCTCTGCTACCAGTAAACAAAATATAATCGGATGGGAACTTAGGTTTCCACTACTACACCTTCTTCTATGCCTCCCTGCTATCTTCTCTTTCATTAATATGAAATAAATATTCAGTACCTTTGGCTAGAGACAATCCCTAATCTTATTCANACTCCAGTCCCTCTGCTACCAGTAAACAAAATATAATCGGATGGGAACTTAGGTTTCCACTACTACACCTTCTTCTATGCCTCCCTGCTATCTTCTCTTTCATTAATATGAAATAAATATTCAGTACCTTTGGCTAGAGACAATCCCTAATCTTATTCAGTAGAGTCTATGTGTCCGAACCACTCAAGAATATCACTATAGCAATTCTCCTCTGTCTTTTTCATCTGTCACTGATTTTTTCCTTCTCCAATAAAATATTCCACAAAATATATAATTCTATCCCATTAAAAAAGAAAATCTAAATTGAAAAACTCCTTAAAAAACTCAGTGCAAAATCTCTCTTATTACTATTTTACACTCATTTTAAAGTTAATTGTTAACTGGACTATTTCTGCCCTAAATATGGTATTAGTATCTACTGTACAGTAAAGTGAGTCAGCTATATATATACACATATCTCTTTTTGGGATTTCCTTTCTATTTAAGTCACCATAGAACACTAGCTTCTTATTAGTTGTCTATTTTGTAAATTGTATCAATAGTGTATATACATAGGCTTTTGCATTTACTGTTCTACTTAAAGTACTCATGTCAATTTACCAATGACTTTAAAATGCAAAATCCTATTACTTTGTCTGAGATCAAATTGCCAACATTTGCTGGATCATGGAAAAAGCAAGAGAGTTCCAGAAAAACATCTATTTCTGCTTTATCGACTCTGCCAAAGCCTTTGACTGTGTGGATCACAATAAACTGTGGAAAATTCTTCAAGAGATGGGAATACCAGACCACCTGACCTGACTTTTNGATAGACAATTGTCCAGGAAGAGAGCCATAAAAATGTTAACAGGCCTGTTGGCCAGAAGATAATGTAAATCACCTGAGACCTTTTGTATACAGGAGGGTATGCAAAAGAAAGCCTGATCTCGATGAAGGTCAGGACTTCCACCCCTGCATAACTCTACATACTCCATTATGCACAAGTTGGGGTATATGGGCTGATTTTGAAAAATAGTTTTTGGAGTCTTGCATCGTGATGCTGGGCTTCACCCATGTCTCCTCTTTACTCTGTTTTCAGGCTGAATTCCCATCTGGGGCATGGAGGCTCGCCATGTCTACTTACTTGTCCCGGCTTCTAAGATCTGTCAGAGAGAGAGTCCAGGGCGGGGCACTCTCCGATATTCAAATGGATGCCAGTGGCCTAACGTAGATGGTGCAAGCTCTTTGTCTGGAACTTTATTGGCTTTCCATGTAAACCAAGTTATTCAGCCTCTTTTCTCCACTTAATTTTCCTACTACACTATTTCTTTTTAATCTAATCTTATATTAATTAATAAATAAGTTTTTTCCTTGCTGATGCTGTCCTCTCTTCAAATTCCCTGGACCCACTGGGGCTAGACCCTGGCAAGTGGCACCCACTGGGAGGCATTGGGGGCAGGAGGAGAAGGGGATGACAGAGGATGAGATGCCTGGATGGCATCACTGACTCGATGGACGTGAGTCTGAGTGAACTCTGGGAACTGGTGATACACAGGGAGGCCTGGCGTGTTGCGATTCATGGGGTCGCAAAGAGTTGGACGTGACTGAGCAATTGAACTGAACTGATCCATTCTTTTCTCCCATGACCTTAATGCTATACCTATGTTCTATGTCAAAATTGTGTTCAATTTTCAGCTCTCTGGTTTCTTATGTCTCTCTTAATTTATAATGATGGAAATATCACAGAACTCAATCCTCTGAACTAGTCCATGGGATTCTCCAGGCTAGAATATTGGAGTGGGTAGCCATTCCCTTCTCCAGAGGATCTTCCCTACCCAGGGATCAAACCTGGGTCTCCTGCATTGCAGGCAGCTGTTTTTTAACATCTAACCACAAGGGAAACCCACACAGTTAACATAAACTTAACTAGTTAAAAAATGAACACCAGTATTTTCCTCCAAATCTGCTTATCTCACATGCTACATTATTATGATATAAAGTGACATAATTTTTTCAGTTGTTAGTGCTGAAGCTCTAGCTAGAGTCAACCTTGAAATCTCCTTTCTAACATGTTTCATTTGATATCTCAGTGAATCTTACTTTTCCTACCTACAAATTATATCTAGAATGTGGCAGACTACTACTAAGTTGAACCAAGTCACCACCAATGGTTGATGATTTGATTGCCATAGATTATTTTCTGGATCTACCTGGTAGGAAATGTCAAGCCACTCTAGTATTCTTGCCTGGGAAGTCCCATGGACAGAGGAGCCTAGTGGGCTATAGTCCAAGGGGTCACAAAAGAGTTGGACCTGACTTAGCAACTAAAAAAAAAAAACACCTGCTTCTATTTTTACTTCTCTGTTAATTTAGACTTTAAAATGCTACCAGAGAGATATGATACCTTTTGATCACTTAAATGTATTGATTAAAAAAAATCAATTATATAATTCACAGTCCAATTAGGAGACAGGAACCACACAATAATTTAAAGAGAACAATTTAATACAAAGGATATTTATGTCTGAAAGAGTAATGAAGATATAATAGCAGCCACTATTTCTAGGTCTGAGATAAATCACCAGATGAAGATTGACACCACTGATTTCTATCCAGACATTGTTGGAAAGGACATGGCTATGGCTCACTGGATAGTAGAGAGTTGCTGCAATTGAAATGTAGATGAAGGAAGGATGAAATGCCAGTATAAACTGAAATACCTCAAAATTTCCCTCAAAGATAGTGGTTAAATGTGCAGATCTCTGTTACAATATTTCCTCTGTCATAATGACCAGCTAGTGTTGAAGCAACTGTTTAACACTCTTTGATAATGTTTACTTGAGGTTATTTAAGTCTGTTAGTTGAATTGACCATTAATTTTAGTAAATCATTTTATAATTAACTCATTTGATTAAATATATAATTATCAGTGTATTGTTTTGAGAATGTTATCTAACCCTGCTCGAGTTTGTGATGATTTGTGTATTCCTGGGGGAAAAAAAACAGCAAGCAAATGATGTAACTGGTAAAAATCTAAGCAGAAGAATCAAGTAGTAAATTGATACAAGTAAATATATATGTATGATTACATGGAATATATACATATATATGTGCATTTATATACCTTGTAAATATGTGTATATAGAAATATGTTTATAAAGAAGTCTTTTATAATGATACTTTAAAAATGGAATTTAAAAAACTAGTAATATATAATCAAAATAACAATTTAGCAAATATTTGCATGTTAACTTTTATACTCAGTTCTTACTAAGAAAAATACTATGTAAAATGCATAATATAAATAAGCAAAAGATACACAGAAAACAGAATCTGTGTAGTAATAGATTCAGAGTACTATGACTCTGTGATTTATTTTATTTATATAGTTATAAAATGAAAGTGTTTCTTGTAAAGCTATTTACAAAATAACCATTTATAATAAAGTACCCAATTTTAAGTGCCAAATCCATTTTGTTAACTGTGAATCTATGCATTTATGAATACAGATATTACTTAATTTATTAATCATGAAAATAAACCCTCCCAAGATAATCAAATTTGTATATGTTCATGGTGATTGCCAGCATGATGCTAATCCTTTAAACAAAAGGAAATCAGAAAAATATATACATATATCTAATATACCTTTATTTATATTGTGTGTGAAAGTGAAAGTGAAGTCGCTCAGTCATGTCCAACTCTTTGTGACCCTTTGGACTATAGCCTACCAGATTCCTCCACCCATAGACTTTTCCAGGCAAGAGTACTGGAGTGGGTTGCCATTTGCTTCTCCAGACGATCTTCCCATCCTTAGGATTGGACCCAGGTATCCTGTATTGTAGGCAGACGTTTTACTGTCTGAGGGATTTATAATTTAGATAAAATTTTGTCAAATAATATGTCAAGGCATATTTGTACAATGTAGATTTAACAGATAATACAAACTTAGATTAAGATATATAAACTTTTTTTTGTTTTTATTTTTATTTTATTTTTTAAATTTAAATTTATTTTTATTTTTTTACTTTATAATACTGTATTGGTTTTGCCATACATCAACATGAATCCGACATGGGTGTACATAAGTTCCCATTTCTGAACCCCCCTCCCGCCTCCCTCCCCACACCATCCTTCTGGGTTATCCCAGTGTACCAGCCCCAAGCATCCTGTATTCTGCATTGAACAGTCTAGGTTTGGTGCAGGGTACAAGATATATAAAATTTTCAGTGTTGTTATTAGTCTATTGTAAGCAAAATTCTAAAATTTAGTTCAAAAACAGTCATATTTATATAATATTATTAAATTTGATGCATATATATATAAAATAATTATTACTATAATATATGAGCTAAAATACATTTTAAAATGGAATTCTAAAAATATAGAGACAAAAGATATATTCTAAAGGCTAACATATTATACATTTTATCAACTTCCTCCAAAATTCATGCTAAACAATTACATTTTCCTCTAGTTTTGCTTGTAAATTTTTGCACTTGCTCCAAATTCTCACTCATTTTTATCCCAATAGACAAAGACTATTCAATGTTACATTTCAAAGAAACAATCAAAGTGTAAGCAAATCCCAAATCCTCAGTTTCCTGGCTCTTTTTTAGGGAAATCCTTTCATATTTCTAAGAATCATTTTTTTTTCACCTCATGAATAGAGTATGGATAATGATGTATCATTTGTAGAACTTTACAGCAGTGATGTACATGCAAGACAGGTTGCATGGTAAGCACTCAGTTGTGCCTATTGTTAAATTTAATGTTATTTTTTGTATGTTACATTTACACACACATATAATTTTACTTCATAGATCAAATGTAACAGTTTGCAATTATTCTTTTGTTTTTACATTCTTTTAGTATAGTTGATTTACAATGTTGTGTTAGTTTTAAGTTTATAAAAAGTGAATCAATTATACATATGCATATACATATATGCAGCTGGAATTCTTGTTCAGAATTTTGAACTAGTGAAAGGTACTCTTGTTAGAGGCTGTCTTATAAAACAAAGTAAAAAAGAATTGAATCATGATACTAAATAAATTTTCCAGTGGTTCATCAATCAAGGTGCTTTTTAAAACAAACACTAAACAATATCTTGGCTAGTGGCTGTGTGGAGACAGAATACTGTGAGTTCTGCTTTGGGGATTAATAACTACCCTAGAAAATATGTGTACATTTGAGATTTGTGGCAATGCTTTTGTTAAATAAAATGTGTTTATATCAATATGATGATAGCATTAGCAGATAAAATAATAAAGCTTAGACATTTCATACTGTTATCTGTCTAGTCAAGGCTATGGTTTTTCCAGTGGTCATGTATGGATGTGAGAATTGGACTGTGAAGAAGGCTGAAGCCAAAGAATCGATGCTTTTGAACTGTGTTGTTGGAGAAGACTCTTGAGAGTCCCTTGGACTGCAAGGAGATTCAACCAGTCCATTCTGAAGGAGATCAGCCCTGGGATTTCTTTGGAGAGAATGATGCTAAAGCTGAAACTTTGGCCACCTCATGTGAAGAGTTGACTCATTGGAAAAGACTCTGATGCTGAGAGAGATTGGGGACAGGAGGAGAAGGGGACGACCGAGGATGAGATGGCTGGATGGCATCACGGACTCGATGGACTTGAGTCTGAGTGAACTCCAGGAGTTGGTGATGGACAGGGAGGCCTGGCGTGCTGCAATTCATGGGGTCTCAAAGAATTGGACACGACTGTGTGACTGAACTGAACTGAATTGAACACACAATACACTTACTGTAGTAAGTTACTGATAGTTACAGAATGGCTATGTACTAGTTCACTGCAGTTCGTGTTCAACTGTTTCTGACGCCATGGACTGCAGCACGCCAGGCCTCCATGTCCATCACCAACTCCTGGAGTTCACTCAGACTCACGTCCACCGAGTCAGTGATACCATCCAGCCATTTCATCCTCTGTAGTCCCCTTCTCCTCTGGCCTTCACTTTTTCCCAGCATCAGGGTCTTTTCAAATGAGTCAGTTCTTCACATCAAGTGGCCAAAGTATTAGAGTTTCAGCTTCAGCATCAGTCCTTCCAATGAATATCCATGACTTATTTCCTTTAAGATGGGCTGGTTGGATCTCCTTGCAGTCCAAGGGACTCTCAAGAGTCTTCTCCAACACCACAGTTCAAAAGCATCAACTCTTTAGCACTCAGCTTTCTTTATAGTCCAACTCTCACCTCCATACTTGACTACTGGAAAAACTATAGTTTTTTAGATGGACCTTTGTTGGCAAAGTAGTGTCTCTGCTTTTTCTATTCTAAATTTTTCAGTTAGAATGTATTTTTCATGCAATTCAATGTTCTATGAAAATTAATATGCATATTTTACAGATGAAGGTATTAAGTCAAAGATAGTTAAAGAGAAAGCCAAAGTTCACACAGATAGGACATGATTGAATGAGAGGCTACTCAACCATTCACATCTTTGCCTCTCAAGAAAAATGCTAGCTCTTCCAAGGGTCATAGTAGTTCTCTTTCTCTCCCTTCTCTCTCTTTTTGTAAATTTTTATATGAATCCCTCAGGCTTTCAATTAAAATAATGCCTACTTAGTTGGCATTCAAATATTCTTATTCATTTCAGTTTTAACTGGGAAAAGGGAGATAGGACTATCAAATTAAGTAGTATCACTAATGAATCTATTTGAAAAGCAACTCAATGACCCTGTTCTGTATGTAGTAACTATTCATAACAATGTCCTTCATTCTCTAAATGTTGTAATAGGGGACAAAACCCAATAAACAGGAAAACAGAATGAGGCTCTTATGGCAAACACTCCAGTACAACTTTACAATGAAGTTTGAGCCAATCATTTAGACTTACCTTGTTTCTGTTTCCCCAACTACTATACCCAGAAGCCCTTTTTAATTCATATATGTTCCATATAAATATTAGGTATAATTTGGATTATGTATTACGTGTTCTATCATATTTAAATTGGAAGTAACTTACTGTCGAGTATAGAGTGTGGTTTTAGTGTTGCAAGCTTTGTATATAAAACATCTTGCCACAGTATTCTCATTATCATGTTTGCTACAAGTATGCTCATTGAAAGTCAGACATCAGTTTAAATATAAATTATCTATTCATTTGCTTCAGAAAACTTCACATAGACTACAGTTTTACTATTCAATATTTCTTTTTTGATGATAATAAGCTATAATAATAAGCTTAAGTAGGAAAACAAGTATTAGGCAGGAATCACAGCCCTAGAGAAAATGATGGAGGATTTCTGTGCACCAGTGATAAAAATCTGTTCTGTAGGGATGCTCATTTGACAAGTTGCAGAAGAAATTATTGCTTCAATATTTATATCTCTATTTCTCTGTGTCTAATTTAATGACTCATTTAACATGGTTGTAATTCCTGAGATAATATTAGAAATCTGTTGCATAATTATGCCTCAGTTCTTACATGGTATTTAAATTCTAGGCCATTATATATTATTGATCTACTAAGATTATAATTTGAGACTTAACTCCTTACTGACTGAAATTAACTAATGCTGAAAGTATGTTTGTCCTCCTACGATAAATTATCTTTTCATTCGACCAAAGTATAAAATTGTCAGTAAAGAAGCTTTGCGTTATAGAAGAAAGATGATGATAAAACGCCAATAAATTTTAGAAACACGATTATCTCTGAAAGCAAGTTCTTGTCTGGTATTAAGTTGCTTCAGTCATGTCTGACTCTTTGTGACTCCATGGCCTATAGCTCGCCAGGCTCCCCTGTCCTTGGGATTTTACAGGCAAGAATACTGGAGTGGGTTGTCATTTCCTCCTCCAGGAGACCTTCTAGACCCAAGATTCAGACAAGCTTCTTTTAGGTCTCCTACATTGGCAAGCTGGTTTTTTAACACTAGTGCCATCTGGGAAACCTCTAAGTTCTTGTCTAGGGCACATCTTATTAGATCGCTACATTTCGGAGACTTCTTCAGCTCCACGCATCTTTGTTGATATAAGGCAACTAAAACAGCATTATCTCCATGACCCAGAAAGTCAGTTAAAAGGCAGCCTTGCTTGTAATGATATCATCCACATTTCATGTCTGCACCTTGGAAGTAAAGAGGCAATAAAAGCTTCCCCAATAACCCTAAATACTAGGTTTAACAGCAGTGTTATACATCAGAGAAAAAAATACAACAATACAGTTTTGCCTTATCTCCTGTCATTCAATATTTCTACAGATTATTTTTTAAAATTATAAATATGTTACTTACAAAATACATTTAAAATGTGTTTTTTTGCTCAAAATTTATGTTCAGATCCTTTTTCAGAGGATCAGCTTCACAGATTCCTCCGAGTGCTCCCATAGAGGTTTAAAAATGCCTGCTTCAAAAGAACTACTTAACATGGTCCTCCAGTAGTATTCAACATAAATGAGCTTACGTAAATCTACTTTGAACCTTTGAGGTAAGCCTACTTGCATATAGGTGAATATATTTCTGTTTCATCAGAAAATTTTTAAAAAGTCTGAATTAATTAAGCTATTGTGTGGTGAATGGCAAGGTATTATAGTACAGAAAGTCACAAAGCAGGCCCTAATTCCTTCAGAAGACAAAAGGGAAGAGATTTTCTTTAATTGGCGAAGGTATTATTAATAGTTTTATAAAACAAAGTGTGGAATGTTTTGTTTTTCTCTGGGTTAGGTTTTATGCTTTATTGGAGCTCAAATTTCCTTGTACATCATTTATATTTTAAATTAAGTTATTTAATTTAGAAAAATATATTCTGGGTTTGGAGATGTGACACATAGTACCATCAGATCTTTTCCTTCTCAAATTACTGTATTTGATCTTCTCCCTTTCGTTCTTTGCTTGCCTGCCTTCCTCTCTTCCGTCTTTCTCTCTGTCTCTCCTTTTTTGACGTACTGTTTTTTCCCTGTGAAATATAGATATTTATTTTCTTCATTCTTACTGACATAGATTTCATGGTCATTTGTAAAGAGAAACTTCCTGCAACTTTTTTAATGAAGTTAGTGCAGATCTTAATAGCTGTTTAAAATTCAGTGTTCTGTTGCAGGAAGGAGGACCTCTTCCAGGGCCTGAAACTAGGCTCTTGTCTAACACTCAGAAATGAACTGTCCGACAAGACACATGTGCTGACAAAGCAAGAGATTTTATTGGGAAAGGGCACCCAGGTGGAGAGCAGTAGGGTAAGGGAACCCAAGAGAACAGCTCTGTCAACATGACTTGCAGTTTTGGGTGTTATGGTGATGGGATTAGTTTCCAGGTTGTCTTTCACCAATCATTCTAACTCAGAGTCCTTCCTGGTGGTGCATGCCTTGTTCAGTCAAGATGGATGCCAGAGAGGATTCTGGGAGGTGGCTGGACACATGGTGTCTCCTTTTGACCTTTCCCACTCTTTCCGTTGGTGGAGGCTTATTAGTTCCGTGTTTCTTACCGGGACCTTCTGTTGCAAAACAACTCATGCAAATGGTTATTATGATGCCTGGCCAGGGTGGGCAGTTTCAGTCAGTGTGCTTCCCTTACAACACCATCCTTTTTTTCTTTTTTGTAAATGAATATGGGCACAGAGATGCTTTATCTAATTATAATTTAATAATAGATTTTCCATGACTGAGTCACATTTCAGAGGACTCAGTAGTAGTAAGCCTATTATTATTTTACAGTTACTAAGTGGTGTGTGTTGCTTTTGTTATTTGGCTGTCTTTTACTGTATCTAATAAGATGATTATACCCTACTTAAAACAGGTTTTAATGGCTACATAGAAATCCTACATAGAAATTTCAGAAACTAAAGCAATGATATCTATTATTCTACCAAAAGATAGAATTATTTATGACTTACCAAGCTTATTTCTCTATTCCATGCTTTTAATGAGCTCAAAGGATGGAAACAATGTAGATATGTAATGTAAGATATCAAAGATATTTTGACAACAAATTTGATCATCAAAAATTTTCAAATTAAATATAAAAGATGCAAGAAGGCAGCACTTAAACTTTATCAATTTAAGTTTGGGTAGAGTTTCTTTTTTTTAATTCTCACTTCTTAGTTCTTTTCAACTATTTAAATAAGGATGTTATTTTTGTAATTTAAAAAAGATTAAACACTATGGGTTGGTCAAAATTAAAATATATATGATGTTAAAACTAGTTTAAATATATTTATTTGCCACATGCATCTATTACACATGGTGTTCTGTGTAGAGTCAACAGGTCTAGTTGCATTTCCTTAGTCAATCTACTTAATATAAATAGTATTCTAAATGTAGTGGAGGTACAGAATAAAACATTTAATGTATCTTTTATGGTTTTATCTTTTTCTTTTTCTTTCCTGTTTGCCTAGAACTGTGGTGAAAAATTAAAGTTCTGGGGTTTTCATGGCCAATATAATGTAGAATATTATACTTAATATTTTCTGATTTCTTCTTGATTGAACATAAAACTTAACTATGACTACACTTTATATGTTAACAGTGAAAGATCAATAATTCAGTTTCTGCCTTTTTTAATAGTAGATGACACATATTTAAGCTCTTGACTTGTCCCAAACTGAAGCTGCAGAAAGGACATCTGTAACCCACAGCATCCAGTGATACAATTGAGGAGCTGTTTTAAATTAAAAAAAAAAAAAAAAAAGCTGCTAGTTGTATTATAGGTTAAAAATAAAACAANAGATCAATAATTCAGTTTCTGCCTTTTTTAATAGTAGATGACACATATTTAAGCTCTTGACTTGTCCCAAACTGAAGCTGCAGAAAGGACATCTGTAACCCACAGCATCCAGTGATACAATTGAGGAGCTGTTCTAAGTTAAAAAAAAAAAAAAAAAAGCTGCTAGTTGTATTATAGGTTAAAAATAAAACAATATCAAATTACAGTTTTTCTTATCTTATTTTGTACACTATCATTATAGTTTTAGTTTGCAAAAGAAGGATAAAGAAAGAAAAAAGTGTATAGAGAAAAAGCTGTAGGAGATAAAATACTTGTGTGGGGCTGGATCATCAGTTTTGCGGCCTCGTTGGTCACAGGAAGTCCCATGTTTAGGAAGGCCCTGCTGTTGGTTTAAAGCTTTGTTATTGCCATTTTGAAATCCTTAATATTTGGACAAAATATTTTCATTTTGCACTTTGGCTCACAAATTATGGAGCCAGCCCTGCATTTAGGTTCAGTTTCATATTCTCTCTATCAATGGGAGGTCTTTGGAAATAGGGGTGGGAGCCCTTATAAATGGCCTGTGATACCTCTCAGTCTAAAACATACAAATTTTTCTTGGATTAATGGATTGTAAGTGGGCTGAACGTATTACAGCGTTCTCTCATGATATTAAGCAAGATAACTTATTGAGATATCATGGGCTCTATGCAGAGAGGAAGAGGGAATTACACTGTGTCAAAATTTATTTTTAATAATTGATTCACCTGAAGATCCCTCATCTAAATTCTCTGTTAGGAATCAGGTTTGCCTGAAAGTTTAAAAAAAAAAAAAGAAAGTTTGCATTACAAATTCATTAAGAAGCGATTTGGATATCAAACAATGACTAGCAGAAATTATGTGTCTATAATTCATACACCTGGAGAATGCATTATTTTGCTGCTTAGTCATCTAAGTGTGATTAAATCAGGGACAGCTATGTGTAGTAGCCAAATGCCTTCATCATTTGAATACATCTATAGTTTTAAGAAGGGTGTAAGGTAATTTCCCTTGATTGCAAATTGATTTGTTTAGTGAAAAAAATTGTTTGAAGTGTCTTGAGAATCATTTATACTATACTGTGGGACCAAAGTTGCTAATTTTGTAATTTACATGTATTGTCAATATACTTTTGGAGTACAACATGCATATAAAAATGTACAGATCATAAGTAAAATCCTAATGCATTTTCAAAAAATGAAAACATACAGAAAAAAAAGAATATTACAACTAACCCAGAACCCCCCTTTTCCTCCTTCTAATCCTTAACCCCCAAGCAGGGGTAACCTTTATCCTGACATCTAATAGTATATATCTATTTGCTAGAGGTGAAACTTATATTTGAAAGCATATATATACTCTTGTGACTGAATTCCTTTGTTCAGTGTTATGCTCATTCATGTTGTCTTAAGTGGCAATAGTTCATCCCACTATTGTTTTTCAATGATAATCTACTGAGTGGATATATGGGTTCCCTGGTAGCTCAGCTGGTAAAGAATCTGCCTCCAACACAGGAGACCCCAGTTTGATCCCTGGGTTGGAAAGATCTGCTGGAGAAGGGATAGGATACCCACTCCGGTATTCTTGGGCTTCCCTGAAGCTGTTTAGCCATAATAGTTTACATAGATAATTTAGTTTAGTCACCTGGAATTAATGTTAATACATTATTAATGAACAATTAAAAGATTACTTGAACGGTACTTTAAATAGAGAAAACTGTCTTTTGGAGAAACATAATAAGCTTATTTTCATGTGCAGTGGGTTCTTTTCTTGATATTTTCAGGACCAGAATAGCCATAGTAACACACCATTTTACCAATTAAAAGAATGTTATTCAGATTTCTTCTTAGCACGACATCTAAAATACTTATATTTATAGAGGATTTTAGAACTTTCCATGTCAATGTATGGCAAAATGAATACAGTATTGTAAAGCAAAACAAACTAAAAAATAAAAATTAAAACAAAACAAAAAAAGATTGAAAAGTAACAAAGAAAATACAAGTGAGCTGGAATGGGTAGAAAGTAGGAAAATTTATGTGGGAGTAAACATAAAAAATAAAGCAAAAAAAAAAAAAGAACTTTCCACAGTCTGATGTGTTTATTAGTATAAGGCTGGACAATATTTATTATTGTTGTATAGCACTATCTCTTCATGTCNTTGAAAAGTAACAAAGAAAATACAAGTGAGCTGGAATGGGTAGAAAGTAGGAAAATTTATGTGGGAGTAAACATAAAAAATAAAGCAAAAAAAAAAAAAGAACTTTCCACAGTCTGATGTGTTTATTAGTATAAGGCTGGACAATATTTATTATTGTTGTATAGCACTATCTCTTCATGTCTTTAAATACATTGTGAAAGAAAGTTGAAAACAAACATTATTCTGATCTGAAACTTTGTTCCAAGTATTCTAAACATGAAGCATTTAAGCATAGACTCTTTCATGTATAGATAAAATAACATCCTTAGGATTTGACACAGCTCTCTGGGCTTTTACAGTAATTAGTGTCGTATTGATAGTTATTCAGAAAAATCAATACTTCTTTGAGAGCACCCAATTGTGTCCATTATTTAATGCATTTAATAACACATGAAATGATCTGATATTTAGCCTCAAGTATTTTCTTTTACTAATTCTTTCATAAATAAATAAATGAGAAAACTATATAAATAGTATACTGAATTATAATTTCATTCCTCAGATAATCATCATTTTTCAAGCCAATATTTCATATTATTTTTTTCTTATATCCACCAAAATCTCTTTAGAGATTTAGGAAGAAATAAATGATGACAGTCTTCCCCCAGGGTGCCGTGCTTCCTACTTTAATGCATTTTCTGTTGGGTTCTCACTGATGGACTAAGTCAATCATTTGTTATTTTAAATCCATTTGAAAAAATAATATCTGAAATCATGCTTTGTGGAAGTTCTCCTAAAGATACAAAGATTCTCTAAAGGATTTATTCATTAATGTAATAATATTTCTGGAAGTTTAAAATTTTATCAGGCTACATTAGTGATGGTTCAACCATGACACTAACATCTATAAATAATCAGAGTTGTGTTACTGTAAGAATGTATTTTTTAGTATAAGAGACTTTCCAAACTGCCCCAGGGTTATCTCTGACTCATGGAAACGTGGCCTGTTTATCTCTGATTACATTTCTCAGCCCCATACAACCTGCAGGTGGCAAAACGAGGGGGCAACCAAACTTACCCTCTCGGCTGTAACTGNCAATTCTTCAGTGCTCAGCCTTCTTCACAGTCCAACTCTCACATCCATAAATGACCACTGGAAAAACCACAGTCTTGACTAGATGGACCTTTGTTTGCAACGTAACATCTCTGCTTTTTAATATGCTGTCTAGGTTGGTCATAACTTCCCTTCCAAGACTATTCTGAAAAGTATAAGGACAAATTGGAAACTTTGAAGTCATGTCCCCTCATTCAAACTTCCCATATTGGTAACCAGAGTGCCCTAGAGGATAGGTTGATTACTATTAATAATACATGGCCCAGAAGTCAAAGAAAAGCTAAAGATATGGGAGGAATGGCAGGAACTGTGGACCCAACTGCTTCTCTTTGCCAACAAGCAGAGGTGCAGATACATGACAATGACCTTTAGTAGTGCCTTTGGATCTGGTTTACCTTCCGTGTAAATCTTTGTCTGTAACTAATACATTTAATGACAGACTGGCCATACCTTACCCTATCCAAGTCTCAGTGTTTGAGTCTTCTGGATGAATTCTAAAGGAATATATTTAGTAGAACCTATTTTTCCATCTCTAAAGATTATAGTTTTTATATTCTGTTGATGTTCGTCTTGGAATTGCTTTGCACTTGCATTTATTGTTTTCAATTGCTCAGTTGTATCCAACTCCTTGTGACCCCATGGACTGCAGCATGCCAAACTTTCTTGTCCTTTACTATCTTCCGNCCTATTTTTCCATCTCTAAAGATTATAGTTTTTATATTCTGTTGATGTTCGTCTTGGAATTGCTTTGCACTTGCATTTATTGTTTTCAATTGCTCAGTTGTATCCAACTCCTTGTGACCCCATGGACTGCAGCATGCCAAACTTTCTTGTCCTTTACTATCTTCCGGAGTTTGCTCAAACTCATGTCCATTGAGTTGGTGATGCCATCCAACCATCTCATTCTCTGTTGCCCCCTTCTCCTCCCACCTTCAATCTTTCCTAACATCGGGGTCTTTTCCAATGAGTCAGTTCTTCACATTGATGATCAAAGTACTGGAGCTTCAGCTCCATCTTCAGTCCTTCAGTGAGTATTCAGGGTTGATTTCCTTTAGGATTGACTGGTTTGATCTTGCTGTCAAGGCACTCTCAAGAGTCTTTTCCAACATCACCTTTTGAAACCATCAATTTTTTGGCACTCAGTTTTGTTTATGTTGCAAATCTCATACACATGACTACTGGAAAAAACATAGCTTTGACTATACGGACCTTTGTCAGCAAAGTCATGTCTCTGCTTTTTAATATGCTGTCTAGGTTTGTTGTACATTTTAAACCACAGGAAAAAAGAGTCAATTTCATGGCTGTAGTCACCATCCTCAGTTATTTTGGAACCCAAGAAAATAAAGTCTGCCACTGTTTCCATTGTTTCCCCATCTATTTTGCCATGAAGTGACGAGACCAGATGCCATGATCTTAGTTTTTTGAATGTTGAATATTAACTCAGCTTTTTCACTCTTCTCTTTCATTTTCATCAAGAGGCCTTTTAGTTCCTCTTTGTTTTCTGCCATAAGGGTGGTGTCATCTGCATATCTGAGGTTATTGATATTTTTTCTGGCAATCTTGATTTCAGCTTGTGCTTCATGCAGCCTGGCATTTCACATGATGTACTCTGTATATAAGTTAAATAAGCAGGGTAACAATATATGGCCTTGACTTAACTCCTTTTCCAGTTTGGAACCAGTCCATTCCATATTTGGTTCTAACTGTTGTTTCTTTTCTGCATAGAGGTTTCTCAGGAGACAAGTAAGGCAGTTGGTATTCCCATCTCTTTAAGAATTTTCCAGATTTTTGTAATCCACACATTCAAAGGCTTTAGCTAGATTAAATACTAATTTCCTATCATGATTGAAAAAGTATTTGGTATGATTTCAGTCTTTGCACTTGTATTTTGGCTTAGCATATCCCCTGTCCAGAAAATGTTCAGCGTGTGCTTGAAAATCGTGTGCATTATGCTGTTGTTGAATGAAATATCACTTCACACTGATCAGGATGGTCATCATTAAAAAGTCTCCAAATAAAAAGTACTGGAGAGGGTGTGAAGAAAAGGGAATTCATCTACACTGTTGGTGGGAATGCAAATTGGTGCAGCCACTATGGACAACTGTTTGAAGTTTCCTAAAGAAAAAGAGTAATAAATAGAGCTATAATAAAACTTTTTTGAATTTAATATGTAAATCACCTAATTGACCTCTGAAGTAGAGAAGGTTATAGAATCACTCTACCATTCAAATCATTAACTCAGCATTTTCTTTAACAAAGAAAAAATTAAGCATTAAAGTATATTACAACCTGCTTCTTCCCTATATTTTTGTAAGAAATCCTTTAGCTTTAGTAATTTCCTGTGATTTAAAAACAGGTAAAATATACTATTTAAAGTATTATTTATTGAATCTTCAATTTAACCTGAAGATTAACCATTGCAGTTTTACTTAAAAATTTTAAAAATGGGTCTAAATTTATTTAAAAATAGAGTATGACGGAGATAGTGTTCTTGAAATCTACCATGCTTCTTTAAAGAAAAATGTGTGACCTCTCTTAAGGCACAAATTATAAACAGTGAGTCACAGTATACTAATGTTATTGACAGAAAAGTTTGCTATTACCCTTTTTCATTATTCTGCATAAAAGGGCACATATGATCTTTGACTTCAGAATACGCTTCTTAGCTCATTTCTGAATCAAGAATTAATATATTGTTAATTTTTCTTTTTATCTGTGCCTCTTGAAGAGAAAACAAAGGTACAGTAGAAATGAAGGAAGACTATTCCACTGACTTAAAAAAAAATCAAAACTATAGACATTCGACTTCTATCATTTTTCAAATATTTTTTGAGGACAGGTTATAGATTCAACAGTATATGAAATGCTGTTGAAATTCATGTTATAACAGTCAGTGCATGCATTTATATATTGATTGAATCTCTGATGGGAGCAAAGGATTAGTATATTCACCTAAGTATTTACCTAGACAGAACTACAGTTCTGTGCAAACTAGATAGTTATTGATTTATAAAACCCATTATTTGCATGTATATTAAATTTGTCTATGTTTATTGCCCCCAGATTTACAGTGTTTTAAAGTCTTTTTTCCTTCTCATCTAAAAATACATCATGGATTAGCTTCAAAATGAGATTGAAATGCATTCTAATTGTCATTATTGCCCATTGTGTTGATAACAGTTAAATTGACTTATTTCTTTCAAGCTCATATAACAGAGTAAGTATATTTATTTCTGAAATGGTATATGTTTATTTCCAAGTATAATTTGGAGAAGGGAACCCTTAGAATCCAGAGAGGAAATTGTTAATATTATGTATTACATTCTTAGGGTCATATATACACAGGGCAGAGGCGAACTAAAAAGAAGAGCTTTTCCCTGTGGACCTGACACAATAATGGAACATCTGATTTCTTTCCAAAAGTATCTAGCCCTAGAGATTTAGTAGAATCTGTTTTTTGTTAAAAGATTTGAAGAAGCGACAGTATTTTAAACAGAGAGGACAAAAAACTTGGGGCTAAATTTTGCGTATTTCAAAGTCCACTGCACCTGATAAGGTAGCAGAAGTTTGATACAAGTAAAAATTTTGCTATATAAGAATCAAAACACAGAAGAAATTCTAATAGGACATCAAACCAAGTACATAATTGAAAGTGAACAAAAAATAAAAATAATACTTTAAAGTAAAAGCCTATTTAGCTAGTAGCATGTAGGCTAAATCAAGAGAATTTGGATTCCTTCACTAAATAGCCAACTAATCTCAATATATCCATTATGAAATTAGCTTCTTATTTTGAAATATGCATTTTGGTAGAAAAACTAGAATCTAGCCCAAACATCCAAAATTAAAATATATGAACTATTTTTTATGCCTTAGTTTCTCATCTACAAAGTGAGGATGAAAATGTTATCTATTTATACTGTTGTTTGTTTGAGAATGAAATAAAATATTGACTGCAATGTATTATAATGTTATATAATTTCTTACATACAAGTTGAATGTATACTATTATTATATATGAATATAATTATAGTACTCATACTCAGTCACTCAGTAGTGTTCTACTCTCTTGCAATCCCATAGACTATAGCCCTACAGACTCCTCTGCCCATGGGATTTCCCAGACAAGGGTACTAGAGTAAGTTGCCTTTTCCTTCTCCAGGGGATGGTCCCAGCCAGGGATGGATCCCTGTTCTTTTGCATGTGCTGCATTGGCAGACAGATTCTTTGCTATTAGTGCCAGCTTAGAAGCCAAATATAATTTTTACCTTTGTGTGATTAAGCTCTGATGTATTTCTGTAAATGCTACTAAAAAAATACTTTTAAAATGAATGTAAATAGATATGCCCATTGGTACTACTCTCTTTTACATCCTTTCCATTAAAATATACATATTAGAAATACTAATTTTTATAAAGCTGTATAGACAAGGAAATAATAGATTTATGATGTGTGTATTAATGTGTGTAATTCTTTTGTGCTCTTAAACCTATGATCTGAAGTTTTCATTATTTAGATTTACCAAATGGTTAATTTAATTTGTTGATTTATTTTAAGATTTTCTTTCTGCTATAACAGTATATATACCTATGTATCTTGATGACTCCATGTCACTAAAAGATGATAAACAGCTGAACATCTCCACGAGGTATGTCAGGCAAAAAAGTTAAGGTTAGACACTAAAGATTAATTTCAAATTATATCAACAATAGCTCCTCAAAGTCTATGTATATCTATGAGCTGTGAGCTATAGAAGAAAGTATGAAACCACATAAAAAAGTCACTAGGAGAAAGAAAAGAAGCAAGGTATTGTCAATACTTCTTATTATTGCATCTCCCTTACCACAAATACTGCCAATGCAAATGCAATCTATAGTTTTAAAATATGATGTTTATAATAATAAGCAGATTCAAATATATTTTCAGGTAGGCAGAATTTCAGTAAACAACTAAATGTAATATACTATGCTGACAGCAGAGGCTTCTCCATTCCTTGAAATGATAAGATAAAAAAGGAAGAACACCACTTGGCATTTTCTGTTGCCTAAGGCAAAAGAGAGCTATGTAGCCTATTTCAAGATATATAACCATTTCTGACAATCCCACATTTTAATTTTCTGTGTAGAAAAATGCATATTTTTGTAATATATCTTCAATATTGTGTACTTTGTACGGCATTTAAATCAAAGATGCATAACCCCAAAGTTCTAACTTAAACAGAAATACATTTACAATGAAAATACAAAACTTAATAATTGCACTTCTAGAACTATGACTCAAGTCCAATTTAATAAACGTGTACTAAGAAATACTGCATGTAGTATTGTAGTTTAGAAGCTAGAAATAAAAGTATGAATAAAATATATCCTCAGTTCTTAAGAATCTAGTGGAAGAGACTGGCATTTAATATATAAATAAAATGAATGGTACACATTCCAGATAGAAAAGCACTGAGAGGGAGCTGGTCCATACTAATCAAAGATATCATCAAAGAAAAAGAGAAAATTATGTGGTGTGTGAGTGTATGAAAAAGATTGGAGTGGCCATATGATGTACTGTTTAATGTAAGGCTTTTGCTTTTAGATATTAGAAATATTAAAATAATTATAATTTTTCTAATTTTCAAACTCATATTTACATACCAATGAATTAATTCTATTAGGAGAAATAATCCTTTTCAAATAATATTGCTTATATAAAATTTGTCTTGAAATAAAACAATATTAGTAACAGGACAACTATAGCAATTTAATATTACTTTTCTGAATATTAAAAATCACACAAACAGAATGTCTATTCTTCATATGTTTTCATGCATTTTTTTTCAGTTTCTAAGTCATTTCTTTCTCTAAAATTAGCTCAGAATTCTGTATTGATATCATAAAAATGTACTTTACTTTCCATACGATCTTCTAATTTTAGTGTTTCTGTGCCCTTATCCAGGGCTTCACAAGTGGCACATTGATAAACAATCCGCTGTTATATTTTAAATGGATAATCAACAAAGTCTTTCTGTATGTACATGGAATTCTGCTCAATATTATGTGGAAACCTGGTTAGGAGGAGAGTTTAGGAGAGAATGAATACATGCATATGTATGGCTGAGTCCATTTGCTGTTCACCAAAACCTAAAACAACATTGTGAATCAGCTATACCCCAATACAAAATAAAAGGTTAAATATACATATTATATTATAATTAAATATTCTGTATGTATTTATATATTATATATGTATATATTTTTATTGAAATATGATTGATTCACAGTTTTGTTTTAGCTTTAGGTGGACAGCAAATAATTTGTGTGTATATATATATATGTATATGTATGTATTATATTTCAGAAACTGTCCTATTATATATTATTGTAAGATATAAAGTTCCTTGCCCTGTATATCAAGTCCTTGTTGGTTGTCTATTTTATATACAATAGTATGTAAATGTTAATCCCATACTCCTAATTTTTCCCTCTCACCTTACCCCTTTTATAACCATAAATTTGTATCATATGTCTATGAGCATTTCTCCCTGTGATATATATTTGTAAGTTCAAACATCATGCACAATTTATCTATTTGTAATCATTTAAATTGTATACTAAAATTAAATGCTACAAAACCATAGGTTCTCTCAGTTTCATTCCACTCTAATACAGAATATACATTTTCAATTAAAAATAGAAGAGCTTCATTAAAAGACACTTCCCAAGCTGAATTTTATGTGTTAAAATTAAATATTTTCTATATCTGAACCCTCATATTTTAATTATATATAGTTTCTGATTTCTACCTACTCCAGTATTCTGGCCTGGAGAATTCCATGAACTGTATAGTCCATGGGGGTCACAAAGAGTCAGACATGACTGAGCAACTTTCACTTTCACTCCAATTTGCTATTATAGGGATACGTTTTAATTCTGTCCTATTTCACTGCTTTATTTACAATAATGATAATTTACTTATAGCTTCTAAGTCTGAAAATACTTGTCATCTATCCATTTAATACTTTGAGAAATTTGCAATTTATTTTGGACAAGAGTCTATATTCAAAAATATGGAGAACATAATGACCTCAAATACTGAATACTCTTATTATATATGATTGCTGGATTTAGAAGGTGGAAAGACACTCAGTTAATTTCAAATTTTAATTATGTTTTTAATTAACTATGCCATATTTGATTCATTTGTAATAAACTAAAATTTATTTGATTTTTTTCCCTGAAATTGAAATTTAACTGTGCATCCTGTACATTTTTTTCACCCTAATTGCAGGACACTTATTTGATTTATACGGTAATTCTTTAGAGACTCAGACATTTTTCAAATCTCTTTGAAGATGAATGGAAAAGAGAGATAGTGCATATTGGCTATGCTGATTTGTTTCTTGAAATACTTTTAATAGCTTCACCATAGAAATTTACTACAGAGATCCCTCATTTTATTATTCATACTGTTTAATGTTTTTCATAAGTTGAAGGTTTGTGGTAGTACTACTTCAAGCACATCTTATCAGTACTAGTTCTGTTCAATAGTTCTGTTCATTTACTTCCTGCCTCCCTGTCATGTTTTGGTAATTCTTCTAATATTTCAATTATTATGTTCACTATGGTGATCTCTGGTCAGGGATATTTGACGTTAACTCTTGTGATCAGTTTGAGGGGACATGAACTACACTCTTGTAAATGGTGAAATTAATAAATGTGTGTGTTCTGCCTGTTCCACAAAGTTCAGCCATCAGCTGTCCCCTATCTCTCTCCCTCTCCTGGTGCACCTTCCATTCCCTGAGACATAATAATACTATAATTAGGCCACATGTGGCCTGTAATAATGTTAGGCATTATCCTTGACTGAAAGGAAACAAACAAACAAACAAAATTAAAACAAGGAAGCATAAAAACACTCTAAATCTTCCACCTAAATCCACATTTTTAATTTTTTTAAATAATAAAATTAACCTGCATTCTTTGTGAGTTTCTAATTACAATTATATACAAGTAGAGACGTTACATTTTTTGTGAAGTTCTGCTTTCAATGAAACTGGGACACTAAAGATAGGCAGAAAGTTTTAGTATGTCTATAAAAAACCATGAGATAAGAAGTGAGTATAATCAGTTTTAAACTGATATTTGGAAAGTCCTAAGAGAGTGATATACACTGGAGGTATTTATGTTTGTCATTGATACAGCTAGATTGCAGCACGTGGCTCAGACGGTAAAGCGCCTGCCTACAATGCTGGAGACCTGGGTTCGATCCCTCGGTCGGGAAGTTCCCCTGGAGAAGGAAATGGCAATCCACTCCAGTTTTCCTGCCTGGAAAATCCCATGGATGGAGGAGCCCAGTAGGCTACCGTCCATTGGGTAGCAAAGAGTCGGACATGGCTGAGTGACTTCACTTTGGTACAGCTACTTTGTCAAATAAAAACAAAGCCAAATAAGGTGAGCCTTTATACAGAAAGACTAGTGAATAGGATGAATGCTCCCATCTCAGGAACTGTAAGTGTCTCAAAATCAAACTGGAAAGTCCTTTTTTTCTTTTTTCCCCTTCATAGATAAGAAATAAGGAAAGGGAAATTGAACAAGGGAGAAAGCATAAGCCAAATGCATAATCAGCATGGTTTGACAGGAAATGTGTCTCACTGTAGTCAGTCGATTCTGGGGATAGTTCATGTGAAGGCACTTTCCTTACTTTAGTGCTTGCTCAGGTTGGGGGTGACCTGAAGTTTAGAGACCTGTGGGCAGGAGAGAAAATTGACTTAATTTTGGTCAACTGTGGACATATGGTCAATATTAAGATTAATCACTTTTTAAATACATGCTAATTCATGAGCAGATTTGTGATTTATACTTTTTATCATGGCAAGTGACTCTGTGCCATTTTTAGTTAGAACTTTATTGAACAATGTATTCATCATTTGATTCTACTAACTTCTGCAATTTTTCGAGCGATTTCATAATTGCATCTTCCCAAAGCTTTTTATTTCTGATAAATATTTTGGTGGTTTCCAGTTTAAGGCTTTTGGTAATAGTACTATTGTCGGTTCACATATGCATATTATTTTCACATATGTATACGTTTCTGTTGATTCTGTACATGCTCATAGGTGTGCTTGTGTGCAACATTCATAAATGCTGTGAAATCACAGTGCCAAGCAAATGTACTAATTTACTTTCCCACTAGCAGTGGATTAGTGATTCAGTTCAACATCTTGACAGCAAATGGTAATTTCACTTTATTTATTTTGACTTCATTTTTTCATCAGGTTTATGGAAGTATAATCACCAACAGTAATAGTCCCTGAGTTTTGACAAACATATGTAGTCATGCATTTGCTACCACAATCAAGATGAAAAGTATATCCATCACACCAAAAGGTTCCTTCAGGTCCCTGGAAGTTAATCCCATCTCCCTCTCCCATCAATTTATGACTAATCTACTTTCTATCCCTATTGTTTACTGTTGCCAGAAAGTCAGATATATTAAATTCTACAGTGTATAGTCCTTTGAACAGTTATATCTGCATAGCATAGTGCTTCTGGGATTCATCCTGAATGTGTCAATAGTACATTCCTGTGTGTATTCTACTTTATGAATATACTGTGGCATGGTTATCCATTCTTCATTTAATGCAAATTTTGGACTGTTTAATTTGAACAACCATAAATTAAAGTCTACAAATATCCTCATACTGGTTTGTGTGGATATATATTTATATATTTTTTGTTCTCTTGAGTAAATATCTGGGCACTGCATTCTGATCCTTAAGGCAAGGGTATGTTTAACTTGATTAGAAACTGTCAAACTTTTTAAATGTATACCATGTTAGTCATGACAGTGATAATTGGCAGTTCAACCACTCTGCATTCTTGCTAAAACACGGCGTTGGTCATTAAATCAATATTATATATCCTCTTCTATGTTTAGTAGTGTTGCACTGTTGTTTTTGCTGTTTTATTTGGTTTACTCCAAAGGCAAAAGTTGTTGAGCAACTGCAACTTTTAAAGTATTTATTGGCATCTTCATGCACTCTTTGGTGGGCTGTCTCTTCAGATCTTTTGTCCAACTTTTATTAGTTTATACTTGTGTCATTTTAGAATTATTTAAACATTATAGGTACAAGTTCATTATCAGATATGTGATTCATGAATATTTTTACTGGTTTCTGCTTTTATTCTACTCATAGGGAATTTCACCAAACACAATTTTAAAATTTTAGTAATGTTCAATTTACCATTACAAACCCTAAGACCACACATATTTTCTTTCATGTGTTCTTCAAGATGTTTTCATAATTTTGCATTTTATGTTTAAGTCTGATTCATTTTTTGTTCATTTTTGTTTAAAGTGTGAAGTATGGATCATGGGTCAATATTTTGGCATGTGGAAATACAGTTATTCCAGTACTGACTGTGGAAAAACAGTTATTTCTTCAGTTGCATTGTCTTTTCATCTATACCAAAAAATCAGTTAACATTTTGGTGTGTGTGTATTTCTTGCCTCTGTTTTATGTTCCATTGCTCTGTGTGTCTCATGTGAATGCTGTACTACTCCGATTACTGAGCTTTAGACTCTCCTGAAAGTGGATAGCATAAACCCTTAGACATTACCTTTACTTTCTCAGAGTAATCTTGACGATTCTAGTTACTTTTTTCAAGTAACATTTAAAATCAAATGACTGAGATCACACAAAAAAACTTGCTGTTATATTCATTAAAACTTTATTGAATCTATAAATCAAAGAGCAATTTTAATAGTCAATCCATGAACAGTTTATTTATATCTTCTTTGACCTCTTTTATTAATGTTTGTAGTTTTCACATATAGATACTGCACATTTTTATTTATACAAAAGAAAATATTTTTTACAAGTAAATTATATTCATTTCAGAATGCTATTGTAAATTATATTTTTCTTTTAATTTTGAAAGTCCATATTTAATAGAATTTTGTTAAAATGTGTAGTGCTTTTCAT
This sequence comes from Neotragus moschatus, assembly GCA_006410615.1. Lineage (NCBI taxonomy): Eukaryota > Metazoa > Chordata > Mammalia > Artiodactyla > Bovidae > Neotragus > Neotragus moschatus. The sequence goes on from SJYA01001190.1 coordinate 564,593, forward strand.
TTCTGGTCTACAAATTTGCTCCAGTCTCCATATTTTTCAGGGTCAAAGTTTTATTTATTTATTTTTAAATGAATATAGACTATCCTTTATTATAAGACTAGTTTCAAACATCATTTAAAATGTGACTTTTCTGTGGTTTTTACTGAATTCCCACATATTCTCAAGTTCCCTCTACTCTGGATGACCAGAACTTGGTCTGTTCCCAGCTCTAGGTAAACTGTTATATATTAAATATTTCAGTAATATTTTATTACCCCTTACATCTTCTTTGCCCACTTTTGTGATGCACACATAATTCAAATATCCATATATTCTCCTCACCAAACTCTGATTTCTGTCACTTTAGAATAAGAATCTTCTGCTCTATGTAGATGAAGGACTTAGCTTGCACTTTGGTCCAGAAAGTACCTCCAAGAGTTCACCATATTTGCTTCACATCTCTCTGTCTACACTGCCTGCTGTCCAATATCTAAAAATGGTTCCATTTCATTCTTTCAACTAATTTGCCCAATTTTCTAATTGTACATGGAATAACTTTGCTACCCATTCTCTAATAGTTCCTTGAATAAAAATGCCCTCTCTCTCTATTTAGAAACTGTTTTTACAGTATCTCTAAATACACATACTGAAAGTGATACTGTATGTAGTTAAGGATAGTTTTCTTCATTTCAATAATTTTATTTCCTTATAGAGTCAGTTCAATTCAGTTCAGTTGCTCAGTCATGTCCGACTCTTTGCGACCCCATGAAACGCAGCACGCCAGGCCTCCCTGTCCATCACCAACTCCCAGAGTTCACTCAGACTCATGCCCATCGAGTCCCAGTGATGCCATCCAGTCATCTCATCCTCTGTCATCCCCTTCTCCTCCTGCCCCCAATCCCTCCCAGCATCAGAGTCTTTTCCAATGAGTCAACTCTTCACATGAAGTGGCCAAAGTACTGGAGCTTCAGCTTCAGCATCATTCCTTCCAAAGACATCCCAGAGCCGATCTTGTTCAGAATGGACTGGTTGGATCTCCTTGCAGTCCAAGGGACTCTCAAGAGTCTTCTCCAACACAACACTTCAAAGCATCAATTCTTCGGCGCTCAGCCTTCTTCACAGTCCAACTCTTGCATCCATACATGACTACTGGAAAAACTATAGCCTTGACTAGACGGACATTAGTCAGCAAAGTAATGTCTCTGCTTTTGAATATGGTATCTAGGTTGATCATAACTTTTCTTCCAAGGAGTAAGGGTCTTCTGGTTTCATGGCTGCAGTCACCATCTGCAGTGATTTTGGAGCCCAGAAAAATAA
>SJYA01001190.1:568850-603893 GCA_006410615.1 Neotragus moschatus
CTTTTCATACTGTTCATGGGGTTCTCAAGGCAAGAATACTGAAGTGGTTTGCCATTCCCTTCTCCAGCCGACCACATTCTGTCAGACCTCTCCACCATGACTCACCCATCTTGGGTTGTCCTGTGGGCATGGTTTAGTTTCATTGAGTTAGACAAGGGTGTGGTCCTAATGTGATTAGATTGACTAGTTTTCTGTGAGTATGGTTTCAGTGTGTCTGCCCTCTGATGCCCTCTTGCAACACCTACCATCTTACTTGGGTTTCTCTTACTTTGGGCATGGGGTATCTCTTCACGGCTGCTCCAGCAAAGTGCAGCCACTGCTCCTTACCTTGGATGAGGGGTATCTCCACACCACTGCCCTTCCTGACCTTCAATGTGGGATAGCTCTTCTAGGCCTTCCTGCGCCTGCGGAGTTACAGCTCCTTGGATGTTGGGTTGTTCCACCCAGCTGCTACCCCTGGCCTCGGGCACCAGGCACTGCCTCTGGTCTCAGGCATAGGGTGGCTCCTACTGGCTGCTGCCCCTGGGCTCAGATGCAAGGTGGCTCCCCCTGGCTATTGCCCCTGGCCTCGGATGCGGGGTGACTCCCCTCTGCCGCCACCTCTGACCTTGGACGCAGGGTGGCTCCTCTCGGCCTTTTCACATTTTTCCCTTCTAAGTAAACCAACGTATAATATTAATAACCCACCATAACTTCTATTGTTTTTTTCACATACTTAGTTGTTATTACATTCTCTGATTATCTTAGCTGGGTATTTGTTTTCTCTAGCCTAATAACAGGCTCCCTTTTTTTTGAGTCAGAGACATGCCATTTCAGGCAGTTTCTCAGTGTTTCTAAGAATCAATACCACTACCTGACTTCTACTGTGATACACATTTCATTTTAGAAAGCATTGTAATATTGTAGAAATAGAAAGTTTGTTTTAGGTAGTGTGCCAGTACCAACTAGCAAGAGGCAGGGGGACATATTTATATCTATGGCTTATTCATATTGAGGTTTGACAGTAAACAACAAAATTCTGTAAAGCAATTATCTTTCAGTTAAAATTAAAAAAAGAAAAAGGAAAGAAAGGTTTCTGAGGCAGTAGACGCTAAGGGACAGAGTGCCATAATTCTTTGGCAATATCTGTCATATTTACTAGTTGTATATTTTGGAGAAGGAAATGGCAGCCCACTCCAGTACTCTTGCCTGGAAAAACCTGTATATTAAGTGGGATATTGTCATTGTTTAGTTGCTAAGTTGTGTAAAACTCTTTTGTGACCCTGTGGGCTATAGCCCACCAAGTTCTCTATGTTATTTCCTCGATGAGAATACTGAAGTGAGTTGCCATTTCTTTCTCCAGGGACTCCTCCATTCAGGGGTCAAAGCTGCTTCTCCTACATTGGCCAGTGGATTCTTTACTGCTGAGCTGGCTGGTGCTTCCCAGGTGGCGCTAGTGGTAAAGAACCTGGCTGCCAATGCAGGAGACATAAGATATACAACGTTGGATCCCTGGGTTGAGAAGATCCCCTGAAGAGAGAAATAGCAACCCACTCCAGTATTCTTGCCTGGAGAATCCCATGGACAGAGGAATCTGGAGTACTACAGTCCATGGGGTAACAAAGAGTCAGACACGACTGAAGTAACTGAGTGCAAACGCACACCTGGGGATACGCTTTGGATAACTCACATGCCTCCTGATACCATACTGTTTCTTAGAATTAGCCTTTTTAATATTGTAGCCACTAGCCACAGAGGCTACTTAGATTTATATTTAAATGATTTAATATTAAATAAAATAAACATTTAGTTGCTGAGTTTCACCAGCCACATTTCAACTCCCCAATTGTTATTGTACAGTCGCTATGTCCTACCTGACTCTTTGTGACCCCATAGACTTAAGCATGCCAGGCTTCCCTATCCTTCAGCTCCTCAATAGCCACATGTAACTGGTGGTTACTGTATTGGTCAACACAGATATATAGGCTATTTTTATAACAAAATTTTGAGAATCTGGGAAAGCCCTAAAGAATCAATTTACACCTGAGTTTTATTGATCTGTAATTGGCTCCTTAGTTTAAAATAGTGTTGAACCATAAACTTGAGGGTGTATGTATGTATATTTGCATATATATATATACACACACACATATATTTGCCCATATGTAACTATTTTTTTTATTCTCCCCTACCAAATAACAAAGTTTTTGATAAGACTCCACTACCTTCACAGATATTGACTGAATCTGTGAAAATTCATCAGCTGTTTCTGAAAAAGGAAATTGCTAACAGTATTTCATGTTAAAATCATGATACTCCTCATTAGCTTAAATACTATACCCTGTGCTATCATCTACAGAAGAAACTGCCTTTTTGTGTGGGTTTAGTTATTCAAACAACGTGATTGGTTAAGTTCTTCCATTATGTATGCTTATCATTCTGGACAATGAACTTCATTAAAGAGCTACAGGGTATAATAAAAATCAATCTGATAAAGAAAGTTTGAAAGTTGTTTTGTTAATTGATAATATGGTCATTGAAATAATATGCTACATTACCAAAATGCAAATGGTAAGTTGATCTACATATTTTGTTTATAAAAATAATGTTACATATATGAATTTTAATGTATTCCTCTTTGATTTGATAAATATGGCACAACTATTCCTTATTTTAGCTTCTGGAGAATCTTTTGTGCTGAGCTGGAGAACAGTATTGCATTTAAGTTCTAATATTTCTCTCCCTATGTTGCTTCATCCTGATAGTATGTGAAGAAATCATTTTTAGCTTACCAGGATTCAATTTAAATAAATTACCTTGAGGATTTTCAATATCACCTTTTTATACCTAAGAAGTGAAAAAGAGAGCAAGAGAAAAGAGAAAAAAAAGCTCTATGCCAGTAACACCTGCTCTCCAAGTTAAGGATTCTTTTTCTCTTTAGTTTGATTTAATCATTCTAGAGCTTGAAATTTTATCAACTCATTTACAATGAACTATCTATTGAGTATTTGTCCTGCAGATTTTCTACTTACATTTATTGTGTTGTCATAGATTGATTTATTTTCTAAAATTTATCAATATGTATTGATGAAGTAGATGCTGTCTTACCTTTGCAACCTACCCTTTTACTGCAACAGAATAATGTGCCTATTACATTGTAAAAGAAATGTACAGGGGACATTTTTTACTCTTCTTTAAGAAAAAAAAAAGAAAGAAAAATTATTGTTTTAATTGGAAGGAATCTGATCATAAATGAATTCTATCTTCAAAACAGATATATTTTGATAACTGAGCATCCAATCACGATTTGTGATACAGTTTGGTGCTCCCAACACCCACAGAATGCTGCCTTTTAACAAAGTCAGCTGTGTAGCAAATTACTACAGAAAAGAGTATTAATTTTCTGGGCCTTAGAATACTTCAGAGTGGAATTTAGTCATGGTTTTGGCCAATTCCTGGGCTTTTCTTGATAACTGGAAATGGCTCATCATTCTTAATTTTTTTTTCCACTAAAATATACATTAGGCTTCTTTGCTATACACCTAACCTTCTCCTCAGAGAAGGCAATGATAACCCATTCCTGGAAAATGGTTGCCTGGAAAATCCCATGGGTGGAGGAGCCTGGTAGGCTGCAATCCATGGGGTCGGGAAAAGTCAGGACATGACTCAGCGACTTAACTTTCACTTTTCCTTTTAATGCATTGGAGAAGGCAATGGCAACCCACTCCAATGTTCTTGCCTGGAAAATCCCAGGGGCGCAGGAGCCTGGTGGGTGCAATCTATGGGGGTCGCACAGAGTCGGATAGGACTGAAGCGACTTAGCAACAGTGGCAGCAACCTTCTCCTACTCTGCTTTCCATCACCCATAGCATCCCCTCCCAGACTCTGGTGCACCCTGCTTGCAGGATAAGCCAATGAAAGGCATTTATGAATATAAGAGGGCAAGAGGAGAGAAAAGAATCAAGAATCTGTTACCTGTCTCCACTCACTGAGGCAAATCAGACTGTAGTCACAGCCCTCATGCCATGTCCTCAGCCCTCAGCCTACAGCCTTGCTTTTATGTTCCAGCAACTTCTGTTTCCCCAGGTCTAACGATAGGCATTTATCTCTGTTGTATATTCCTGGGTTCTCTTTTAATTCCTTCAATCACATACAAATACGAAGAATAATTTCTACCTTATTTCCTAAACCACCTATCAAACAGTTTTCCATATATATATAGAGAGAGAATATTTTCAATATACTATTAATGTGAATATAGAAAATAAGATTTTCATTTTTTTCAGCAATTACATAGCACTTATATAACCATGTTACCCCAGATAAAGTCTCGGTATGATTTTCATATCATTTAGGTCATATATAAATATATTTTGATCCCTTTATTTCTGCGTAATTAGACATAATATTAATAAACTCCTTGAATATTCATGTTTCATTTATATAATATACATGAGTATACATAATATATAGATCAAAGTATCATTCTTTTTAGCTTGATTTTTTTTTTTTTTTTGTAAATGCTACTTCACAATATTGACTTGTCTGTGTTTTATGTTTACTGGCTTAGGGTTTATACTCTAGATTAACTACATGGCTCACAAGAAGGAGAGGTTTTGCAATTATAATATTGCCAGATTTACTTGATTTTCAACTCTTACACTAACACTCTGAGGAAAAGAAGAGAAAAAATAAGCACATCCATTTATCATATCTTTAGTCAACTCCTGGCTAGCCCCAGTGATAGTGCTGGAATTAGCATTTTTTCCTATAGACATATGGGATTTGTTTTCAGATAGCACAATTCAAAATGGTTAATATAGAAAGGTTAGATATTGGTTGAATGAAAGTGTTAAATGCCCTTGAGACAGTTTCATGAAAAGGATACTAAGAGGTCTTATCTAATTAGGTTCTTTTATTTTAGATAAGAACTGGACTTAGAAGAAGGAAGAACAGTAACAAGTCCAGGTTTACAGGTTGAAAAGTAACAATAGATGTGTTTGATGTCTAATTATAAATGTGTAAAGCATTGTGTGTTATATCTTGGTCTAAAGTTTCTGAGCAAAATAGATGTGTCATCTTTCATAAGAAATGCATCCTTAATAGGTATGAATTAAGGAACATACTTCTAGNTTGAAAAGTAACAATAGATGTGTTTGATGTCTAATTATAAATGTGTAAAGCATTGTGTGTTATATCTTGGTCTAAAGTTTCTGAGCAAAATAGATGTGTCATCTTTCATAAGAAATGCATCCTTAATAGGTATGAATTAAGGAACATACTTCTAGCCATTAGATTTTATTGTGGGGTGATACCTTTCTGCTGATCTTATTTAAAAAAAAAAAAAAGGCATTAGTTGCTCAGTTGTATCTGACTCTTTGTGACACCAAGGACTGTAACCGACCAGTCTCCTCTGTCCCACTTCAGAGACCAAACACAGGTCTCCTGCACTGCAGGGTAATTCTTTACCATCTGAACTCCTAGCAAATGGGAGTGATTTTGTTATTGCTGACTAAATATTTTGCCTGTTTCTATTTGGGAGAATGACTTACAGACTAACCTTTTTTTTTTCCTCTAAAATTGAGATATATGAAAGCCTTCTATTTCAGAGGTCTAGTTTAAATAGTCTAGTCAATTATATCAACACCCTGAAATAGGTTTTTTTTTTAAAAAGAGTATTTTGAGGGTACTATGCATAAATCTGTTCATAAAGAATATATTGCATAAAGAAATATCTAAGACATTTGGAGCAACTTTTAAGATAAAGCCAAAAAGTATGTACTTTTTAAAATGCACAAACCATTCTATTTGATTTAGTACTATGATTTCACTGCTAAGAATTTTTCAGGGAAAGGCACATTGTCATGCAATGATGCCATAATGCTGTATATGTAAGTCATCTTAGTAACTGTCCAGTAAAGTTGGGAATGGTTGCATCGATATGCCCTACTCTAGGCATTGATAGCAAGTTAATAAAAAAGTGCATTTTTTACTATGAACCGTATGTCAGTAAAACATATATGTGGTTTTGCTAGAGTTCGTTAAGGGCAAGCCTAAGACAGATTGCTTTTTCTGTGTAAGCAATCCATTAACTGAAGTAAAGAGAGCAGAGATGCCTGCATTTAACCAAAAGCTTTCCTTTCTCTTTTGTAGAGGATATCCCTAGATTATGCCTGTCCTGTATGCTCAGTTTCCTACGGGTCATTAGCATCTGATACCTATTTGGAAAACCATCCAAAGTCCTCTTCTCAGAAAATCCTTTTCTGTTAGATTTTACTGCAGTTTGTAAAATTAGAGCACTTGAATCAAACCTAAGTAATCTGGTTTCTACAGGTCATGGTGACTTCTTCATAGTTAGACAACCAAGAAGAAGAAATGGAGGGGCACACAAGCTGTTGATATTTCACCATCAAAAAACTGAACCTAAGAGAACAGAAATAGAAATAAGCAAACAGCAGCAACAAAACATAGGTTTTTTTTTTTTTTTTTTTAATAATTTGGAACATGAGTCATGACAAACCTGATATCAGCACACATATATTATTTCATTTAAGGTCATATATTATAGATCAGGTTGTTTTTACTTACTTAAAGCAATGAAATAGTTTAGCTGGTAAAGACTTTTTAAACTTTTGCAATCTGTTTTCCCCCTAATGTGTAGATATTTAATATAACTAGATTCAGTATAATTTCCTTTTTTTTTAGTTCAAGTCTGAATTTTATAGAGGATCTTCATAAAAATAAGTACTTTTCCAACTATGTATCCACTAATTTTCAAAGTTAAGTTAAAGAAATGACTTTTATTTTATACATTGATGGTATACACTATAATTTATCTTCTGAATTGTAGATATAAATCAAATTGAAATATTTGCTTTGTATTTTATTAGTTTTCTACAGAAATGTTCACTTTAAATGACTGTGATTAGATTGAAGGCCCGAAATAATGATCATTATGAAGTGATTCTTTGCCTAGATAATTAAGCTCTGGCATGTTAAAATACAATGTGTTAACAAAACCTTCACATATATAGGAGGTAATTAAAATATATGGAAAACAAAGAATTTTTATATTGAGAGATTTGGGCCTGGGAATGTGATCAGATTTTTCAATGTGTATAATTTTTAAAAACTGTACTTAAAATATAAACTGAAGCACAGAATCAAGGAAAATACACATCCACTCTAAAAGTCTTTCATTAGAAAAATTAAAATTCTAACAATGAAACATAATGATCCTTAGGAAAATTTATGGTCAGAATAATGAGACCCAAAAATACACAGACATTTTTTTCTGATCTAAAAAATGTGTCTATCACTGATCTGTATACAAAGATACAAATGCCTGAATATAATTTCAAAACAAAAAGTGAAAAGGGGGCTTGTGTGTAAAATATAGCACATAGAAATTATTCTAATTGTGGGAAGCACAAAGTAGAAGAGTTCATCTTAGAAATATGGGATTCTGATGTTCTAATTTAGTGAAAAATCTCCTGTTTGCAAGTTAAATACATCTCAAATCTGTTGAAGGAGTAAAAATCAATTTTTGTATACCAAACTGATTTTGATGATTAATGACCCAGTCATTAAGAACTCAAATGATTTTACTGAAGGCTCTTTCTCTCTTATTTGATGTTTTTATTTTATTCTATTTTATTCTCACTTGTTCCTACTTGAGCTTTTTTTTCCCCTCAAAATTCAGGGAACAATGTAACCAAATGTTCTGACTCTATACAATTCCATCTAGTATTGGCAGTTGTAGAGAGTGGAAAGAAAAGAGTTTTTCTTTCAAGAAACAAACATAAATCCTAGTGAAAAATCAAGAGTTTGTGTTTGCTTCTCCCTGGGTCATGTACCTTCCCCAGGACTAGTCATTATACCAGACCTATGAGGTATTATAAACAGCAAGGCTAGAGTCAGGATTCTGGTGGAGTCAGTCAGAGTAAATGGGACAGATGCTTCATACAAAAGGCAGAATCAACTGGAAAAGGGAAAGACATATTTCCCAAGAAAAAGCAAAGGGTAAGAAATAGTATGGGGGTGGGGTGGGGAATGTAGAGCAGACAATGGGAAAAAAAAAAAAAAGTTCACTATAGTCCGTTCATTGGCCAAGACATTCTTACAGTATGGATTGTCTTAGAACAAAGAAATGACAACTGGTGAAAATGAATCTTGAAATAGTTCAACAAGATGAAATTGTGAAGCATAACTGTACTGTGCTGTGAAGTCTATGAATAATGGAAGTGTTAATCGCCCAGTCATGTCCAACTCCTTGCAACCCCATGGACTGCAATCCACCAAGCTCCTCTGTCCATGAAAATCTCCAGGCAGGAATATTGGAGTGGAGAGCCATTCCATTCTCCAGGGAATCTTTCTGACCCAGTGATAAAACTCAGATGTCCTGTTTTGCTGGTGTCCATTGAGCTGCCAGGGTAGCCCTGAAGTCTGCAAACACCCAAAGAAATATCTTCCTCAACATCTGTTCTCAACTTTTTTTTTTTAATTTTTATTTTTTAGTTTGTTTTGCTTTACAATACTGTAGAAAAGAAAAAGTGTTTCAAGTTCACAGAGTCCTAAAATGTCCAAAACAAAAACCTAGAAATATTACACAGAAAACAGAACTACTTTATAAAATGTGTTATCATCTATTCTTAACTGAATCCATTGCCATTTTAGAGGTGATGTTGCTTGAAGAGAGATGAAACAAGTTAAAATTAAATATTTATAAGCAAATTCACACTAAAGAAGCTATATTTTTTAAATTCCATAGATAAAATTTCCTAAATATGGGCATATAATACATCTAGCAGATTTTGAAGAACAGAAATGGGGCAATGACTTTAAGACATCTTCATAGGCAATTCAAGATACTTATGACCAAAGGACATAAAACTTAGAAGACGAAACATAATTGTTAAAAATCTCTTTAATATCACTCCCACATACTAATCAAAGTGTAGTATGCCATCCAGACATGGCAACTTTTTCAAGAAATGACAGTTTTAATTTTAAACGTCAGAAATATTTTTCTTCATTAATGATATTAATTTACTACCCCCATCACCTCTAGCCAAAGATTACTTCTAAGACTCACAAAATAATCAATTGATTATTGATAATAATCAATAATCCCATACTAGATCCCATGTTTGTCATTTTCTTAACTAAGCTGGAAGGAAATCTGGAACATAGTTTTATAAATACAGTACCCTCATGCTCTTTTCAAATAGTAGGAAGACCAGAGATCATAGAAAGCATTGGTAAATTAATTCCTGATCTGATGGTCAGAGTTCAAAATTTCAAAATCAAGACCATACATGAAATCATTCATGAGGTATTTTTTAAATATAATAGAGTTAGTATGAATTTATATTTCTTCTTCTTCTACTCAGTAAACCATGTATTCAGTTCTCTCTTTTGTACTCATGAATCAACTGTAGTCTTACAAAATCATCATTGATTTGCATGTCAATAATTGTAGCACTTTGATATGTATGTCAATAATTGCAACACAATATACTTCAATCGTGGGTTGGGGAGATCCCCTGAAAGAGGACATGGGAACCCACTCCAGTAATCTTTCCTAGAGAATCCTGTGGACAGAGGAGCGTGGTGGTCTATGGTCCACAGGATCACAAAGAGTTGGACACAACTGAGTGACTGAACACACACACACACACACACACACACACATATATATACACATTACCTATTGTAATCAAATTCTCAGGATTTGTGTACAAAACAGCATACCCTGTCCTTGAAACTCTCTCCACTCTTGACTTCTATCTTCATTCTCTCGTAGCTTCCCTCCTGTGTTTGTTCTACTTCTGTCTTTTAACAGTTTATCTTCATGTGGCCACTCCTCCAGTGTTCCTATTCCTGAGGGCTTTGTCCTTACCCTCTCAGCTTTATATAGCATTACCCTGTATTTTCCTCTGAACAGCTTCATCCATTCTCAGCTCCACTATTTGCTCTCCTGAACTTAAAATTTAGTGTTAATTTGTGACTAGATAATTTTACTTACATAAGTCAGTGCTACCTCAGGTGCTAAATTTCTGAAACAGGAAGCTGCATCTTCTACACAAAGCTAACACTTTTTAACAAGTGTTTTTCCTCAATAAATACAATTATTATTCAACATATTTTTTAATCTGAATAAAACAATGAACAAGCAAACTAGTATTCATGCATGACTTTTTCTATCCCACTTATCCATAGCCAGGTGATTTAAAGATCTTGATCCCATGAAACTAAAGGGGGAAAAAAAAAAAAAAAACTAACAATAAACCTGAGTATTCAGGGGAAAATGCCTTATCTTCTACTTCTAAAGCTCCAAGTATATTAAAATATAAACAAACATGCACAAGTTTTCAAAATATTTTGGCTTATTATAAATGCCTATATGTAACATCGTAACACCACATAGTTTACCTCTGTGTTACCAATTACACTTGTTATTTTATCTGAATTTTTAGTTCATAGTATTATCACTTCTATATAGTCCAACACATGGAGCCTGGGAATCCAGAGTCTCAAGTCAGACCACCTGAGCTCAAAACCTTGTTTCTCTGTTTGCTTAGTAGCCTGGAATAATCACATACTTCATCTCTCCCAGAATGTTTTCTCATCTGTAAAATGGATATAACCATTATCATTGTCTTATGGTTTGTTTTGAAAGCATCTAAATGAATACTTTAGAAGCTGGCACATTCTATAAATATTACATAATTTCATGTGTTGTTATCGCTATACACTGCTAATAGATTTCTCATGTCATAAATTTAATTTTATAGAAATAGAGCTTTTATATTTTTAAGTTTTAAACATTTTACCATGCTATATAATGATAAATCAATAGCATCAGGATTTCCTTTGTCAATTTAAAATTTTCTTAGTCAATAAACTCAATCTGTTTAGAATTTCTGTTATCCTTTTTTGACTTAAGGAAATCTCTAAATTTCAAGTTGGTTTTTGAGTAACAGTGTGGCATTGTGGGCACATGGCTAGACCAGATCGTGCTTAAGTATGGTTCTCCCTATACACTGGTATTTGCATTCCTAATTGGTTCTTTAATTTGTAGGCTATGTTACCCCATGGTATCTATTTTCACTGAGGTGAAATTATTCTGTTTATTGAAATATAGTTGATGTATAAGTTAAAGGCATACAGTGTAATGATTCACAATTTTAAATGTTATATTACATTTATAGTTATTAGAAAATATTTTCTATATTCCCAAGTTGTAGAGTATATCCTTGTAGCTTACTTTATACAAAGAGTTCATATTTCATACTACCCTTCCCCTGTATTGTATCTTCCTTCTCCTTATTTTGCTAAGTTGCTTCAATCATTTCTGATTCTTTGTCACCCGGGGATTATAGCCTGCTAGGCTCCTCTGTCCATGGGATTCTCCAGGCAAGAATACTCACACTGGTTTCCTGGCCCTCCTCCAGGGCATCTTCCCAACCCAAATATCAAACTCTCATCTCTTATGTCTCCTGCATTGGCAGGTGGCTTCTTTACAGCTAGCACCACCTGGGAAGCCCACAAAAAGTTAGATTCTTTGCTGCTATATTCACTTGTTGTATGTTTATGATTCTGAATATAAGAGATATCATATCATATTTGTCTTACTCTGGCATATTTCATTTAACTTAATGCTCTCCAAGTTCCTCCATAGTGCTGAAGTAGATGGCATAATTTTCTTCTTTTGTATGGCTAAATAGTATTCCACTTGTGAGTGTATTTGCATGTATGTATCATCTTTGTTGGTTCATTTTCTTTTTTCTTTCCTTTCATTATTTTAATTGGAGGCTAATTACTTTACAGTATTGTGGTGGTTTTTGCCATACATTGACATAAATCAACCATGGGTGTACATGTGTTCCACATCCTGAACACCTGTCCCACCTCCTTCCCCATCCCATCCCTCAGGGTCATCCCCGTGCACTGGTACTGAGAACCTTGTCTCATGCATCAAACCTGGACTGGTGATATATTTCACATATGGTAATATACATGTTTCAATGCTATTCTCTCAAATCATCCCATGTCGCCTTCTCCCATAGAGTCCAACAGTCTGTTCTTTACATCTGTGTCTCTTTTTCTGTCTTGCATATAGGATCATAGTAACCATCTTTCTAAATTCCATATATATGTGTTAATATACTGTATTGGTGTTTTTCTTTCTGACTTACCTCACTCTGTATAATAGGCTCCAGTTTCATCCACCTCATTAGAACTGATTCAAATGAATTCTTTTTAATATCTTCGTGATATTCCATTGTGTATATGCACCACTGCTTTCTTATCCATTCATCTGCCAACAGACATCTAGCATGTTTCCATGTCCTAGCTATTGTAAACAGTGCTGTGATGAACATTGGGATACACGTGTCTCTTTCAATTCTGGTTTCCTTGGTGTGTATGTCCAGCAGTGGGGGTTGCTGGGTCATATGGTAGTTCTATTTCTAGTTTTTAAGAAATATCCGCACTGTTCTCCTTTGTGGCTGTACTAGTTTTCGTTCCCACCAACAGTGTAAGAGGGTTCCCTTTTCTCAATACCCTCTCCAGCATTTATTTTTTGTAGATTTTTGATAGCATTCATTCTGACTAGGGTGAAATGGTACCTCATTGTGGTTTTGATTTGCATTTCTCTGATAATGAGTGACGTTGAACATCTTTTCATGTTTGTTAGCCATTTGTATGTCTTCTTTGGAGAAATGTCTATTTAGTTCTTTGGCCCATTTTTTCTTTTTCTGGAATTGAGCTACATGAACTGCTTGTATATTTTTGAGATTAATTCTTTGTCAGTTGCTTCATTTGCAATTATTTTCTCCCATCCTGATGGCTGTCTTTTCACCTTACTTATAGTTTCCTTCATTGTGCAAAAGTTTTAAGTTTGATTAGTTCCTATTTGTTGATTTTTGCTTTCATTCCCATTACTCTGGGAGGTGAGTCATAGAGGATCCTGTTGTGAGCTATGTCAGAGAGTGTTTTGCCTATGTTTTCCTCTAGGAGTTTTAGCTTCTGGTATTACATTTAGATCTTTAATGCATTTTGAGTTTATTTTTGTGTATACTGTTAGAAAGTGTTCTAGTTTCATTCTTTTACAAGTGATTTTACAAGTTTCCCCAGCACCACTTGTTAAAGAGATGGTCTTTGTTCATTGTATATTCTTGCCTCCTTTGTCATAGATAAATTGTCCATAGGTGTGTGAATTTATCTCTGGGCTTTCTATTTTGTTCCATTGATCTATATTTCTGTCTTTGTGCCAGTACCATGCTGTCTTGATGACTATAAGTTTGTAGTATAGTCTGAAGTCAGGCAGGTTGATTCCTCTAGTTCCAATCTTCTTTCTCAAGATTACTTTGGCTATTTGAGTTTTTTTGTATTTCCATACAAATTGTGAAATTATTTGTTCTAGTTCTCTAAAAAATACTGTTGATAGCTTGATAGGGATTGCATTGAATCTATAGATTGCTTTGAGTATTATACTCATTTTCACTATATTGATTCTTCTGATCCAAGAACATGGTATATTTTTCCATCTATTTGTGTCATCTTTGATTTCTTTCATCAGTGTTTTATAGTTTTCTATATATAGATCTTTTGTTTAGGTAGATTTAGTCCTAAGTATTTTATCATCACAGTGGGGAATGGAATTATTTCCTTAATTTCTCTTTCTGTTTTCTCATTGTTAGTGCATAGGAATGCAAGGGATTTCTGTGTGTTCTCTTTATATAGTGCAACTTTACCATATTCATTGATTAGCTCTAGTAATTTTCTGGTGTTGTCTTTAGGGTTTTCTATGTAGAGGATCATGTCATCTACAAACAGTAAGTGTTTTACTTAATTCCAATCTAGATTCCTTTTATTTATTCTTCTCTGATTGCCATGGCTAAAACTTCCAAAACCATGTTGAATAGTAGTGGTGAGAATGGGCGTCCTTGTCTTATTCCTGACTTTAGGGAAAATGCGTAGTTTTTCACTATTGAGGATAATGTTTGCTCTGGGTTTATCATATATGGTTTTTATTATGTTGAGGTATTTCCTTCTATGGATACTTTCTGCAGGGTTTTATCATAAATGGATGTTGAATTTTGTCAAAGGCTTTTTCTGCATATATTGAGATAATCATATTGTTTTTATCTTTCAATGTATTAATGTGGTATATCACATTGATTGGAGAATATTGAAGAATCTTTGCATCCCCAGATAAAGCCGACTTGGTCGTGATGTCTGATCTTTTTAATATGTTGTTGGATTATGTTTCCTAGAATTTTGTTAAGTATTTTCGTATCTATGTTCATCAGTGAAATTGGCTTATAATTTTTTTGTGTGTGTGTGGTGTCTTTCTCTGGTTTTTGTATTAGGCTAATGGTGGCCTCATAGAATGAGTTTGGCAGTCTACCTTTCTCTGAAATTTTCTGGAAGAATTTGAGTAGGATAGGTGTTAGCTCTTCTCTAGATTTTTAGTAGAATTCTCCTGTGAAGCCATCTGGTCCTGGGCTTTTGTTTGTTGGAAGATTTTTTATTTCAGCTATTATTTCCATGCTTATGATAGATCTGTTAAGATTTTCTATTTTTCTTGGCTCAGTTTTGGCAGGTTATACTTTTCTAAGAATTTGTCCACTTCTTCCAAGTTGTCCATTTTATTGTCATATAATTGCTGAGAGTAGTCTTTTATGATCCTTTGTATTTCTGTGTTGTCTGTTGTGATCTCTCTATTTTCATTTCTAATTTTGTTGATTTGATTTTTCTCCCTTTTTTTCTTGATGAGTCTGGCTAATGGTTTGTCTGTTTTATTTATCTTCTCAAAGAACCAGCTTTTAGCTTTGTTGATTTTGGCTATAGTCTCGTTTGTTACATTTTCATTTATTTCTGCCCTAATTTTTATGATTTCTTTCCTTCTACTAATGCTGGGGTACTTCATTTTTTCTTTTTCTAGTTGCTTTAGGAGTAAAGTTAGGTTTTTTATTTGATTTTTCTCTTGTTTCTTGAGGTAAGCTTGTATTGCTGTGAACGTTCCCCTTAGCACTGCTTTTACTGAATCCTATAGGTTTGGGGTTGTTGTGTTTTAATTTTCATTTGTTTCTATGCATATTTTGATTTCTTGTTTTTTAAATTTCTTTTGTGATTTGTTGGTTATTCAGAAATATGTTGTTTAGCCTCCATATGTTTGTTTTTTAATAGTTTTTTCCTGTTATTGATATCTAATCTTACTGCATTTTGATCAAAAAAGATGCTTGAAATTATTTCAATTTTTTAAAATTAATTAAGGCTAGATTTATGGCCCAGATGTGATCTATCCTTGGGAATGTTTCATGTGTACTTGAGAAAAAGGTAAAATTCATTGTTTTGGGGTGAAATGTCCTATAGATATAAGTTAGATCTAACTGGTCCATTGTATCATTTAAAGTCTGTGTTTCCTTGCTAATTTTCTGTTTAGTTGATCTGTCCACAGGTGTGAGGGGAGTATTAAAGTCTCCCACTATTTTTTGTTACTGTTAATTTCCCCTTTCATACTTCTTAGCATTTGCCTTACATATACAGTGCTCCTATGTTGGATGCATATATATTTATAATTGTTTCATCTTCTTCTTGGGTTGATCCTTTGATTATTATGTAGTGTCCTTCTTTGTCTCTTTTCATGGCCTTTATTTCAAGGTCTATTTTATCTGATATGAGTTTTGCTATTCCTGCTTTCTTTTGATCTCTATTTGTGTGAAGTATCTTCTCCCAGCCCTTCACTTTCAGTCTGTATGTGTCGTTTGTTTTGAGGTGGGTCTCTTGTAGACAGCACATATAGTGGTCTTGTTTTTGTATCCATTCAGCCAGTCTTTGTCTATTGGTTGGGGCATGCAACCTATTTACATTTAAGGTAATTATTGATAAGCATGATCGCGTTGCCACTTACTTTGTTGTTTTGGGTTCAAGTTTATAAACCTTTTCTATGATTCCTGTCTAGAGAAGATCCTTCAGCATTTGTTGAAAAGCTACTTTGGTGGTGCTTAATTCTCTCAGCTTTTGCTTGTCTGTAAAGCTTTTGATTTCTGCTTCGTATTTGAATGAGATCGTTGCTGGATAAAGTAATCTGGGTTGTAGGTTTTTCTCTTTGGTGGCTATTTCCTTCCCCATTTTAGGAAATGTTCAACTATTATCTCCTCAAGTGTTTTTCCATGGCCTTTCTTTTTGTCTTCTTCTGGGACTCATATGATTCGAATGTTAGGGAGTTTAACATTTTCCCAGAGGTCTCTGATGTTGTCTTCATTTATTTTAATTCTTTTTTCTTTTTTCATCTCTGATTCATTTATTTACACCATTCTATCTTCCACCTCATTTATCCTATCCTCTGCCTCAGTTATTTTACTGTTTGTTTCCCCCAGAGTGCTTTTGATTTCATTTATTGCATTATTCATTACTAGTTAGAGAAGCTTGTGTCTGTGTTTTGGTGGGTGGAGCTGGATCTCTGGAGTGCAATGAAGTGTCCAGTACTGAGTTTTGAGGTATCTGTGGTTTTGAGACTTTGGGCAGCCTGTATTTTAATGCTCAGGGCTGTGTTCCTGCATTGCTAGTGAATTAGTGTGGTGTGTTTTGCTCTGGAACTTGTTGGCTCTTGGGTGGAGCTTAGTTTCAGTGTAGGTATAGAGGCTTTTGGATGAGCTCTTGTCAATTAATGTCCCCTGAAGCCAGGCATTTTCTGGTGTTCTCAAGTTTTGAATTTAAGTCTCCTACCTCTGACTTTCAGTCTTATTCTTACAGTACCCTCAAGACTTCTCCATCCATAAAGCACAGATTATAAAATATCTAGGTTAACAGTGAAAAGATTCTCAACAGTGAGGGACACCTGGAGAGGTTCTGAGAGTTACATGGAGAAGAGAAGAGGGAAAAGGGAGATAGAGATGAGCAGGAGGAGAAGAAGGAGAATCAAAAGAAGAGAGAACAATCTAGCCAAAAATCAATTCCCTATGTATTCTCCATAGTCTGGGACACCCAGAGAAGTTCACAGAGTTACACAGAGAAGAGGGAGGAGGAAGATAGAGGTGACCAGGAGGAGAAGAAGGGGAGTCAAAAGGGGAGAGACCAGTCTAGCCAATAATCAGTTCCCTAAGTGTTCTCCACAGCCTAGAACACCCAGGGAGAATCACAGAGTTAAGTAGAGAAGGAGCAGGGAGGAGGTAGAGGTGACCTGGGGGAGAAAAGCGAGAGTCAAAAGGGGAGAGAGCAATCAAGCCAGTAATCATACCCATAAGTAAAAATGGATACTGAAGATTAGATTCTTAGAGGTACAAAATTGATAACAAATACCAAAATGCAGATAAAAAATCTAGAGTAGAGGTTAGACTGAAAAACACAATATTAAAAATACAAAACAAAATCAATCACAAAAATTATAATATATATATACATATATACGAAATTTGCTTTAGAAATAGGGCCTTTTTTGCAAGGTAATAGTACGTTATAAAAATGAAAAGTAAAGGAGTAATAAAGAACTTAACAATTAAAAAATTAAAATGTTAATAGTAAAAACATATCTAGGAATTTCTCTGGTGCTATTGAGAGCAGTGTGGGGTCAGTTCAGTTTCATATTGTTCCTTGTTCCAGCTTATACTTCTTCTCAAGGTCTATAGGCCCCTTCCAATGCTTAGTCAATGCTAACTAGAGGGTTTTAATACATTGCACCTGTCATTTCCAGAGCGGTTCCCTCTTCTTTGTTTATTTTGGCTTCCTCTGTTTCCAAGTCTTTTCAGTGTCTACTTTCTGCCCTGACAAAAGGCGACAAAGGTGGTCATGTATTTAGGCTCACTGTTCAGTTGTGCTGTGGGGAGAGAGGAACACTGCAAACAATATCACTGGCGTGTGTGGGGAGTGTTCACAGTGTATGGACCACATTGGGTTTGCCCCAGCTCACTCTGGTGTGTGCTTTCCCAGTCTATAATGCTCAGGCTCCAGGTTGCTCTGCAAGGGACCTGTCCAAAGCAGGCCCTGGGTTTCATGCACTTCCCAGGTCTAAGCTACTCAGGTTCAGGTTTCAGGTACTCCACAAATGAATAGACTCAGCTGGGCATGCGTTTTGTGCCCCTCCCAGATCCAAGCATCTCAGGTGACCAGGTGCTCGGCGAGTGCACTGTCCCATGTGCGCTGTGCATCTTAATAACCTCCCTAGTCCCAGCTGCTCGGTTTCCTGGGTGTGCTGCAAGAGCACCATCTCAGGTGTGCCCTGTGTCTCCTCTGGGGAGCTTATCTCTGGCTATGACCCTCCTGGCAGATGGCAACTGTCCAGGGTCCCAGGAAGACTTGGTTAGCAGCTGGGAGCTTGCTCACAGTTTGGTGGAGGATGACTTCTCTAGGGCCGAGATTGCTCCGCCCCCCTCCCCTTCCAGCTCTGGCTGCACCCACCTGCTTCTCTGCCTCTGGCAGGGGGAGGGTCCTGTCTGCAGGCAGCTCGCTGTCCTCTGTTATTCAGCGAATCCTTTGTTCTGTGAGCAGGCGAGGCTGCACCTTAGGTTAGAGTTTTTAGCGGAAAAGTTCTCTCTTTCTTTCTTTTTTTTCTCTCTGGCTATCCCACAGTTGGGGTTGCTATCTCATGTTAGCTCCCTCAGATTGTACTCAGGGCATTCAGACCCAGTCCTTACCTCCCAGTCCAGGCCCTGCTGGCTAATGGTGGACACCAGCGTCTGGGCTACTTCTTCACTGGGAGTTGTGGTTAGGCGCATATTCTGTGTGTGTGTGTATTTTTTTTTCCTTCCAATTATGTTGTGCTCTAAGATCCCAAAACTCCCCATAGATCGTGGGTGATAGGGTTTCCTGCTATTTAGAAACTTCTCCTCCTTCATAACTCCCTCCTCAGGATGCATCTCTGTCCCTAACTTTTTTGTCTCTCTTTTTGTCTTTTATATTTTGTCCTACCTGCTTTTGAAGACAATGGGCTGCTTTTCTGTGTCCCTGGTGTCTTCCACCAGTATTCAGAAGTTGTTTTGTGGAAGTTGCTCAGCATTCAAGTGATCTTTTGATAAATTTATGGGGGAGAAAATGGTCTCCCCATACTATTCCTTCACCTTCTCCTGTTGATTCATTTTTCTAATTCTCTGTTACGTTATGCATTTACATCCTTGGAGTATATAATGTTAGTTCTAATCCCTTTGCCAATCTGGTTGTTGTTCAATTGGTCAGTCACGTTTGACTGTTTACGACCCTCATGAAATATAGCACATCAGGTTTCCCTGTCTTTCACCATCTCCCAGAGTTTGCTCAACTCATACTCATTGAGTCGGCGATGCCATCCAACCATCTCATCCTCTGTTGTCTCCTTCTCCTCCTGTCTTCAATCTTTCCTCACATCAAGGTCTTTTCTAATGAGTTGGCTCTTCACATCAGGTGGCCAAAGTATTGGAGTTTCAGCTTCAGCATCAGTCCTTTCAATGAATATTCAGGGTTGATTTCTTTTAGGACTGACAGGTTTGGTCTCCTCACAGTCTCAGGGACTCTCAAGAGTCCAGCATCACAGTTTGATGCATAAATTGTTTGGTGCTCAGCTTTTAGTATAGTTAATTCTTACATCCATACGTTACTTCTGGAAAAAAACATATTCAACTATAGGAATCTACTTTGACAAAGTGATGTCTCTGCTTTTTTAAAACACTGTCCAGCTTTGTCATAGCTTTTCTTAATGGAGAAAGCATTTTTTAACTTCACGACTGTAGTCACCATCCTCAGTGATTTTGGAGCCCAAGAAAATAAAATCTGTGACTTTTTGCATTGTTTCCCCATCTGTTTGCCAAGAAGTGATGCCATGATCTTCTTTTATTGAACATTGAGTTTTAAGCCAGCTCTTTCACTCTCCTTTTTCACCTTCATCAAGAAACTCTTTAGTTCCTCTTTGCTTTCTACCGCTAGGGTGGTGTCATCTGCATATCTGAATATATTGATATTTCTCCCTGCAGTCTTGATTCCAGCTTGTGCTTCATTCAGCCTGGCATTTCACATGGTGTACTCTCCTTATAAGTTAAATAAGCAGGGTGACAATTTACAGCTTTGACATACTTTTTTCCAAATTTTGAATCAGTCCTTTGTTCCATGTCTGGTTCTAATTGTTGCTTCTTGACATGCTACAGGTTTCACAGGAGGTAAGCAAGGTGGTCTGGTATTCCCATCTGTTTAAGAATTTTCCACAGTTTGTTGTGATCCACAGAGTCAAAGTCTTTAGCATAGTCAGTGAAGAAAAAATAGATGTTTTTCTGGAATTCTCTTGCTTTTTCTATGATCCAACAGATGTTGGCAATTTGATCTGGATCCTCTGCCTTTTCTAAATCCAGTTCTCAGTTCACATACTGTTGAAACCTAACTTGAAGGATTTTAAGCATAATCTTGCTATCATGTGAAATGAGTGCAATCGTGCAGTAGTTTGAACATTTTTATTATTGCCCTTGTTAGGGACTGGAATGAAAAACTGACATTTTACATTCCTATGACTCCTGCTGAATTTTCCAAATTTGCTGCCATATTGAGTGCAGCACTTTAATAGCATCATCTTTTAGGATTTGAAACATCTCAGCCTGAATTCCATCACCACTTTCATAGTGGTGTTTCCTAAGGCCCACTTGATGTCACACTCCAAGATGTCTGGCTCTAAGTGATCACAGCATTGTGATTATCCAGGTCATTAGGATCTTTTTTTGTATAGTTCTGTGTATTCTTGTCACCTCTTATTAATATCTTCTGCTTCTGTTGAGTTCATATTGTTTCTGTCCTTTATTGGGCCCATCTTTGCATGAAATTTTCCCTTTGTATCTCTGATTTTCTTGAAGTGATCTCTAGTCTTTCTCATTCTATTGTTTTCCTCTATCTTTGAATTGTTCAATTAGGAAGTCTTTCTTATCTCTCTTTGGTATTCTTTGCATTCAGATGAGTATATTTTTCCTCTTTTCCTTTGCCTTTTCCTTCTCTTCTTTTCTCAGCTCTTTTTAATGCCTGTTTAAACAATCATTTTGCCATTTTGCATTTCTTTTTCTTGGGGATCGCTTTTATCATCACCTTTTGTACAGTGTCACCAAGCTCCATCTATAGTTCTTCAGACACTCTTTCTATCAGAGCTAATCTCTTGTATCTATTTTTAACTTCCACTGTATAATCATAGAGATTTAATTTAGGTCATACCTGGGTTACCTAGTTGTTTTTCCTACTCTTTTCAATTTAAATATGAATTTTGCAATAAAGATTTCATGATCTGAGACATAGTAGGCTCCTAGTCTTGTTTTTGCTGACTGTGGAGTTTCTCTAACTTTGGCTTCAATGAATATAATTGATCTGATTTTGGTGTTGAACATCTGGTGATGTCCATGTGTAAAGTCATCTCTTGTGTTGTTGGTAGAGGACATTTGCTATGACCAGTGCATTATCTTGGCAAAACTCTGTTAGCCTTTGTCCTGTTTCATTTTGTACTCCAAGACCAAACTTGCCTGTTATTCCAGGTACCTCCTGACTTCCTACTTTTGTATTCCAGCCCCCTATGATGAATAGGGCTTCCCTGGTATCTCAGCTAGTAAAGAATCTATCTGCAATACAGGAGACCCAGACTTCAGTTCAGTTCCTGGGTCACGATGATTCCCTGGAGAAGAGATAGGCTACTCACTCCAGTATTTTGGGATTTCCCTGGTGGCTTAGATGGTAAAGAGTCTGCCTGCAATGTGGGACACCTGGGTTTGACCCCTATGTTGGGAAGATCCCCTAGAGGAGGTCATGGCAACCCACTGGAGACTCCCATGGATAGAGGAACCCAGCAGGCTACAGTACATAGGGTCACAAAGAGTAGGACATGACTGAGTGACTAAGCACACATAATGAACAGAACATCTTTTTTGCTGTTAGTTCTTGAAGGTTTTGTAGGTATTCATAGAACCATTCAACTTCAGCTTCTTTGGCATTAGTGATTCAACTATTGACTTGGATTGCAGTAATATTGAATGGTTTGCCTTGGAAACGAACCAAGGTCATTCTGTGATTTTTGAGACTGTACCCAAGTACTGTATTTCAGACTCTTTTGTTGACTGTGAGGGCCACTCCATTTCTTGCCCATGGTAGTAGATATAATGGTCATCTGAATTAAATTCTCCCGTTCCCATCCATTTTACTTCACTGATTTCTAAAATGTTGATGTTCACTCTTGCCGTCTCCTGTTTGACCACTTCCAGTTTGCCTTGATTCATGAACATCAAAATGTCAATGTTCACACTTGCCATTTCCTGTTTGATCACTTCAAATTTACCATGCTTCATGAACAGCCCAGATTCCTATGCATATTGTTCTTTACAGCATTGGACTTTACTTTCACCACCAGACACATCCACAACTGAGTGTTTGTTTGTTTGTATGTTTGTTTTTTCCATTTGGCTCAGCCTCTTCATTCCTTCAAACTGTTCGTGGGGTTCTAAAGACAAGAATGTTGAAGTGGCTTGCCATTCCCATCTCCAGTGGGCCACATTTTGTCAGAACTTTCTACTATGACCCATCTGTGTTAGGTGGCCCTGTGGAGCATGGCTCATAGTTTCACTGAGTTAGACAAGGCTGTGATCCATGTGATCAGTTGGCTAGTTATAGTGTTTCACACCAAATAATTCTCAGAAACACACAGGATTATAAGAGACACAGTGCAGGGAGAGCTTGCAGAAGAGCAACTCCCCAAGAAAACATTGAGCACATATTTGTTGGTAACTTATTTTGTAGTCTATAACTAAGAGCAGTAAAGCAAAACAAAGGCCAGAACTCTGGGATTAAGGAAGTTTCCTCATGGAGGTCTGGAGGTAATCACATGAGAGTTGTAAAGAAAGGTCTTTGGAGATAAGAGGAATTGTTCTGCATGCAGAATGGCATCTGGCTAATGCTGAGTTGTCAAACAGAATGTCTAATTTAAGGGTGGGAAAAGAGCAAGCAAGGGAGAGAGAATGAGTAAAATTAAATTCAGGAGACATTTCTGAGAAAGCAGTATAACATGGTTCCAACAGTTTTCTGTGACTGTGGCTTTCATTCTGTCTGCCTTTGATGGATGAGGAAAAGAGGCTTGTGAAAGCTTTCTGATGGGAGGGACTAGCTGTGGGGAAAACTGGGTCTTGCTCTGGTGGGCAAGACCATGATCAGTAAATCTTTAATCCAATTTTCTGCAGATGAGTGGGGCTGTGTTCCCTCCCTATAGTTTGATCTGAGGCCAAACCATTCAAGGAGATCAAACTAGTCAATCCTAAAGGAAATCAATCCTGAATATTCATTGTAAGGACTGATGCTGAAGCTGAAGCTCCAATACTTGGCCACCTGATATGAATAGCAGGTTCATTAGAAAAGACCCTTATACTAGGAAAGATTGAAGGCAGAAGGAGAAGGGAACAACAGAGGGTGAGAAGATTGGATGGCATCACCAACCCAAAGGACATGAGTTTGAGCAAGCTCCAGGAGATGGTGAAGGATGGAGAAGCCTGGTGTGCTACAGTCCATGGGGTTGCAAAGTATCGGATACAACTGAGCAACTGAACAACAACTTCATTCCTTCTGGAGCTATTTTTCCAGTCTTCTCCAGTAGCATATTGGGCACCTACAAAAAGTGACCTGGGGAGTTCACTTTTCAGTGTCATATCTTTCTGTCTCTTCATACCATTAATGAGATTCTCAGGGCAAGAGTGCTGAAGTGATTTGCCATTCTTTTCTCCAGTGGACCACGTTTTGTCAATCTGGGGCTGCAGGAAAAATAATAATAATAATAATGGTGTTGACTTTTTCATCTTTGTCTCTGAGGCCATCACTGTACCATTCTTTGTTCTACTGAATGGAAGCTGGAGTGGCTGAAATGATTCTAGTGAAAGACTCCATCTCTCATGTATCCACATGGGATTGAGGTGTAGGTCTACCGTGGTTGCCATTTCTGTCACTAGTCCCAGGGAAGCTAATTCACTGGGGAAGAGAAAATTCATGCCTGTCTTCTAAAATTCTGATATCATGAAGTCTGTCGTTTCTCTACTTTTGATTTGTCTTTCCCCAGTAACCTAGAAGAATATGGTCTTCCTTAGCTGAAAGGAAGGAAATCAAGGCAAATTGCTTCACAATTCTTCTAGTTAATATATTTACTCTACTGTTGGGAAATTATTTCTTAAACTATAACCTAATATTTGACACTTTTAAAAAAATTCTTTTCTGATTATTGACTTCTGGATAAGCCTTCATGTCAAGTGATCCAAAAAGGAGAAACATTCACCAGATTAAAGAAATGTAGTTAGAGAAAACTGTGTATATTACTGTGTTTATTACTTCATATTATTATCACATCACACCCTGTGTGCACATAAAATAACATTCTGTGTTAATTCTTTCTAAAACCAATTTGGAATTGTTTTTGTTTTATTATATTTTCAAATTTTTAGTTGGAAGATAATTGCTTCATAAAGTAGAGCTGGTTTCTAACATGTAATAATTTTATTCAGCCCTAAGAATATATATATATCCTCTCTAGAACCTCTATATCCTCTCCTTCTAGAACCTCCCTCCCCTCCCATATCACCCCTCTTATTCATCACAGAGTGCCAGAGTGGGCT
The DNA here is from genome assembly GCA_006410615.1 of Neotragus moschatus. NCBI lineage: Eukaryota > Metazoa > Chordata > Mammalia > Artiodactyla > Bovidae > Neotragus > Neotragus moschatus. Next base: position 593,414 of record SJYA01001190.1, read on the forward strand.
CTCTGTGTCCTATAGCAACTTCCCACTAGCTATCTATTAATACTTTACACATGGTAGTACATATATGTTGATGCACTTCAAAGGTTATCGTCCTATTACTAACCTTCTCTTAAAAAGAAAAATCCTAGTAAGCTCTTTTAGACAACCAGTATTTTAGGTATTCATTCAATTCTTTTTAGACTGAGGTATAATTGACATATGATATTATAACAATTTTAGGTGTATAGTACAGTGACTCTATATTTGTATAGGTGGCTATATCAGAGTAAATATCTCATACTGAAACTGAACTGAAACTGTTGTTCAGTTGTGTCTGACTCTTTGTGACCCCATGGACTGTAGCCCACCAGGCTTCTCTGTCCAAGGAATTCTCTAGGCAAGAATACTGAATTGGGTTGCCATTTCCTTCTCCAAAGCTCATACTTCAGCTAAAATCCATTTCCTTAAAAGATGGGAGTAAATATATATATAGTTGGTTAAATTTTAAATTTCATCTTCTTCAAATTTTCTTTTTTAATGTATTCTTTTCACTAGAATTATTTATCTATTAAATGAGTGTTTGAAATTATATTAACAAGAATCTAGAAATTAGAGGGAATTCTATTAGAATATTTGGCAACATTAAATTTGCACAGCTCTACTTCAGTAAAAAGTATACATTTTCTTTCTTTTTAGGTAGGGCTTGACTCTTTCTTTTTTCAATTGTTTTCATGCAACAGTGATATATTTCCTTCCTTTTATTTTGTGCTACTAAATGCATGTAAAGTTAAGGGATCTATACTGAGAATTGCATTTTCATTTTGCATTTGGGAAACCATGGAAGAAAAAAATATTCTGAACTTTGTTACTCTCCAAAGCATTCAGATTTGAGTCATATTTGCTCTAAATCATAGTGTTTAGGGAATTCTCCACAAACTGCTTGTCTTTCCTAAGTGCCTCAGTGAAAATTTACTTCAGACTTAGTATCTGAATTCCATCTGCATATATAAGCTCATGCTTTCTATATGATTAGTGAAGTGCTACTGTGGAGAAACTCCTGGGATTTTTGAGGGGAAAAAAAAAGCCTTTGTATAATGTGAAAATATTAACAAGGGTCTTTGTAAGTTTGAGAAAGACTTTAATGGTCCATTACACTTAGCAGAATGGTCAAAGCCTTGGGGCTCCTCCCATTTTTCTGTCCTCAGACACCATCTCACAAGGTGAGAGTAACCTACTTTCTTATTTTCAATTGAATTTTCTCTGAAATAAGTTGTGAGTATTAAGTACAGAGGTCAGTAGGTTCTTGAAGAAATGTAATTGCCATACATGCATTTTAAGAGTCAGCAAAGCTTAATATTAGAAGAGCTGCCAACAATAGTACTTGTTCCCAAAGTTTTACAAGAGCTCTCTCAGGGACACTAGACTGATGATGTAGTGCTAAGTCTCACCAATATTGGAGCAGCTAGGGCTTCTCTCTGAAGGGCAACTAAGCTTTTACTTGAACAGTTCCACTTTGCCTCTTGTGCTCTCTCTAGTTCCAAGACTCTTGCTGAACTACTTTTAAAGTCAAAAGGTTTTATTTCTGAATTGCTAACCCCTAGAGAGCATTGTCACATCAAGAACAAAACATTTACATTCATTATGGAGAAAGGAGCCTGTCAGCTCAAACAATATGGCTTAGGACAGAGAAACCTTAGCTTCCTGTAAGAAATATGTGCATACCCCTAGTTGGTTCTTTGGGACTGAACCCATAAAAGGCCAAATGTTCAGAAATTAAAAGATGTCATGTAGTCAAATAGGTCCTCCCAAGCCTGGTGTTAATAACGAATCCCAGCTCTTAGTTGTCAAATCCATTGTATGCCCATTCAAGAGTTACATTTCAGTTTCATCCATGTACATGAGGTTCAGAAAGAGACTAGTGTAGGGGAGGAAAACTTCTAACTCCAAAATGTCTTTTTGGCATGTGGATTATTTTGAGCTGAAAGCAGTAAAGGTCCTAAAGATTCAGGAAAAAAAATTCACCATCTTAACTGCCTAAGAAAAGTTCAAATAGAGGCCCTTTTTTTGGAATAGAGCTATTGCCACTGATATTTGCAAAGAATATGAGCTGTCTGTGGTGGGGGGAGTGCACTAGATATCATAGTCCACTTTGTGTCTCATTGTCTCTCATGGCCCAGCAAACATTTATTTAACAAGATTTGCTTTTCCATCTCTATGTAAATTGTCTTCTTTCCCTATGAAGTCCAGAAGCACCACCGCCAACCTCCTCTTTTGTAGTTAGCTGACAATTGAAGCTGGTATTGAAGGTTGAGGGCTTCAGCCATTTTGGTGAGTCACTCAGTTTTCTTGGGTCTCTCCCATGTATACATGCTATTAAACTTTGGTTTTTAATTCTTTGACCAGCTAGAATTATTTAAAAGAGTAGAAAAAAAAAAGTTTATTCTTCTTTTCTGATACTAACTTCACTCATTTCCCCTAAACTACAGTATTAAACCTGAAATGAAAGTGCTTTTTCCAAAGTAGCTATTCTATTTATAGTCTCTCTATTTATACATAAATATGAACATAAAATTCAAGCTTAATATGCATCATTGCAATTTATTTGCAAATTTTACATTAAATATCACTTTTATTGAGACAGAACTGTGCATATATGTATATACACTATATTTTCTGATTAGCTGATAACATTTTTAATTTTTGTCCATATTTAACACCATTCCCCCCCCCCAATCTCTTAATTTATTGAAAGCTTGTTTAGTCCCAGGAAGAAGGAGGTCATGCCATATTTTTTCAGAATTTTATTAGAATACAGAAAGCTATGCTCTGTGGTAACTACTTTTGACCACAGCCATAGGTCAGTCAGAGCAGACTTTCCCTGGCTCCCCTCCCTCCATCAATTGTGTTTTCACGTTTTAAATGTAATGGAAATTCCTAAGCAATTGGCTCAGTGCATATATTTACAAGGATGGAGAGGAACATGAAAGAGATGACCCCAGAAGAAAATATGAGATATATTCCAAACATCTTAAAACTATGTAGATGTTGAGGAAACTGACATTAGATTCAAAGCATAATGATATAATTTTAGCAGCTTTCACTGACATAGGGGACTTCCTTGATGGCTCAGTTGTAAAGAATCTGTATGCCAATGCAGGAGCAGCAGATTGGATCCCTGGTCCAGGAAAATCCTCTGGAGAAGGAAATAGCAACCCACTCCAGTATTCTTGACTCAGAAACCCCACGGACAGTGGAACCTGGCAAGTTTCAGTCCATGGAGTTGCAAAGAGTTGGACACTATTGACTAGGCAAGAATACTGGAGTGGGTTGCCTGTGCCCTCTTCCAGGGGGTTCTTCCCCACCCTGAGGTCCAATCTGTGTCTCCTTTCTTGCATTGCAGGCAGATTCTTTAGCTCTGAGCCACTGGGGAAGCCCTTGGTGACAACATGGAGTATCAGTAATCTGTGGTTAAAACCCAGTGAAACAAATTGAACTGCAATGTACATGGTTGTAAAGTCTTCTTTGAAAAGTTGATAATGTTTTTTAGTAGTTTACTGTACTGACTACAACTTGATAGTATTAATTGTTTGAAGAGTAAATTAGAAACTATATGATTAAGTAAATAGCTTCTTTTAACGAATAAACAGTTTACTTCATTTGGGCAATTAGACTTTAAAATAAAGGCTGCCTTTATAGAAGTAATATATTTTATTTAAAAAATGGAATTGAAAACAATTTAATTATCTATCACAGCTAATTTTAAAGGTATAGAAACACTATCCCAATAGTTAGAGAAAATAGCAAAAATACTCATCATTTCTTTAGCAAAATAGTTTCTATTAGTGTATTTATATGGTTTTAAATAGCATTTTAAACATTTTAATTTCCAAACAGAGCTTAAAAAAAATAGAAAGGAGATTTCACAATAGTTAAAAGCAATAAGAAAAAAAAAAGTGTTATTATTTCTTTTACCAAAAGGCTTCTACATTATTTATTAGTCAGTCTTCTAATTTCACAATGCCTCCCTCATTCACAAAATCATAATTGACTTTAGATGCCCAGTTAGTGCAAGATCAGGATTAGGTATCAGTTCAGTACAGTTCAGTTCAGTTCAGTCACTCAGTCGTGTCTGACTCTTTGGACCCCATGAATCGCAGCACGCCAGGCCTCCCTGTCCATCACCAACTCCCGGAGTTCACTCAGACTCACGCCCATCGAGTCAGTGATGCCATCCAGCCATCTCATCCTCGGTCGTCCCCTTCTCCTCCTGCCCCCAATCCCTCCCAGCATCAGAGTCTTTTCCAATGAGTCAACTCTTCCTATATAGCTACATGCAAATATGACAATATTCTATATAATTTCTATTACTATAATTTATTATTACTTGGTTCAGAAAGCAGATGTTAAAAGTTCCCGAGCATTTGACATACTATTAATTTTCTCATTCCCTTTCTGTTCCCTTCCTCCTGTTCAATACCACCCCATCCTCTGGCAACTATTGATCCACCTTTAGTCACTGTATATGAGCTTAAATTTTCATATAAATGGAATCAAACAGTATGTATGCTTTTTTTTTTTTTTACTTTGTTGATAAGTCAGCATAATTGTTTGAGATTCAGCTATGTAGCTGCATGTATCAATACTTCTAGTCTTAATGGGTTTTCTGGATGGTTCAGCAGGTAGAGAATGTGCCTCCAGTGAAGAAGACCCAGGAAATATGGATGTGATCCCTACGTTGGAAAGATCCCTTGGAGGAGGACATGGCAACCTGGCCCAATATTCTTGCCTGGAGAATCCCATGGTCAGAGGGGCCTGAAGGGCTACCATTCATAAGGTTGCATTGTCAGACACAACTGAAGCAACTGAACACATTCCATTATATACATAGACCACAATGTGTTTATCAACAGCATATTCATCTGTCAATAGACATACGGTTCTTGGTTGTTACAAATAAAACTGCTCTGCACATTCATGTATAATCTTTGAATGGCCATATGCTTACATGCTTTAATTTACAATAAAAGTGGAATCAGTAATATGTGGTAAGCACGTATTTAATCAAAAAGTACATAAACTAACAGTGTTTTCCAAAACATTTGCAGTTTTACATTCACACTGTTACTATGTAAGAGTCTTTCTCCTTCTTCCTTACTGATCTGTTCAGTTATTTATTTATTTATTTATTTAATTTGGGGTTTTGAAACAGGTATACTGATATTTCGTTGTGGTTTTAATTTGAATTTCTCTAAATAACAAATGATATTAAGCATCTTGTCATGTACTTACATGACATCCATATATTTTATATTTTATTAAATTGTTTATTTTCTTATTATATTTTGAGAGTTCTTTATATATCCTTGATATGCAAGTGCTTTATCATATGCATGATTTGTATATGTTTCTCCAGTCTGTGGCTTCAGTTTTTATTCCCTTAAATTTTTATTCAAAGAGCAGAAGCTACTAACTTTGATGAACTTCAAATTAGCAGTTGTGTTTTATGGATTGTGCTTTTGATATCAAATCTAAGAGTTATTTGTCTAACTGCAAGATCACCAAATTTTATCCTATGTTTTCTTAACAGACATTTTAAACTTTTAAATTTTATGTCTAGGTGTATTATCACCCTTGAGTGCTTTTGTGTATATAATGTGATGTCTGGATTTAGGTTTATTTTCTTGCAATTATTTTCTTCTATTGTTCCAGAAGTATTTGTTGAAAAGTCTATCCATTTTCCTACATACATTTTGAAGTCTTATTATTGAATGCATGAATGCTTAGGGTCACTTTATCTATTTGTTGAACTGACCCCTCAAATGTTATGAAATGATTTTTATCCCTGGTAATATTCTTTGATCTGAAATTTACTTTGATATTAATAGAGCTACTCAGTTCTCATGTGAATACAGTTAGCATGACATATTTTCTGTATTTTTACATGTGATCTAATTGTTTCTTAACTTGAAGTGACTTCTTGTAGGCAGTGTATAGTCATTTCTTACTTTTTTATCCAATATAACAATCTCTGCCTTTTGGTTGGAACACTAGGTCATGTACCTTTAATGATATAATTAATTAGATATTGATATTATTGGGTTTAATTACACTAGCTTTCAATCTATCCTGTAAGTTCTCTGTTCCCTCATTCCTTTCTTTCTGATTAATTTTTTGTTGAATATTTTTAGGATTCGATTTTGCCACCTTTGCTGGCTTATTATCTAATATCTTTTTAAGATTTTAGTGTTTGTTTTAGGGTGTAAAGTTGTTGTTCAATCACTCAGATGTATTGGACTCTTTGTGACCCCCATGGACTGAGTACACCAGACTTCCCTGTCCTTCACTGTCTCCCAAAGTTTGCTCAAACCCATGTACATTTAGTAGATGATGCCATCCAACCATCTCATCCTCTGTAGCCCTGTTTTGCCCTCAATCTTCCCCAGCATCAGGGTCTTTTTCAGTGAGTTGGCTCTTCATATCAGGTGGCCAAAGAATTGGATCTTTAGTTTCAGCATTGTTCCTTCCAATGTATATTCAGGGTTGATTTCTTTAGAACTGATTGATTTGATCTCCTTGCTGACCAAGGGACTCCCAAGAGTCTTTCCCAGCACCAAAATTTGAAAGCATAATTCTCTGTTGCTCAGTCTTCTTTATGGTCCAATTTTCACACCTATACATAACTACAGGGAAAACCATAGCTTTGACTAGATGGACTTTTGTCAGAAAAGTAATATCTTTGCTTTTAATATGCTGTCTAAGTTTGTCATAGCTTTTCTTCTAAGGAGCAAGTGTCTTTTAATTTCATGGCTGCAGTCTTCATCTGCAATGATTTTGGAGCCCAAGAAAATAGTCTCTCACTGTTTCCATTGTTTCCCCATCTACTTGCCTTGAAATGATGGACCCAGATGCCATGATCTACTCAGCATATAAGTTGAATAAGCGGGGTGACAATATCCAGCCTTGAAGTACTCATTTCCCAGTTTGGAACCAGTGCATTGTTCCATGTCTGATTCTGTTAGTTCTTGACCTGAATACAGGTTTCTTAGGAGGCAGGTAATGTGGTCTGCTCTTACCTCTTTAAGAATTTTCCACAGTATCTTGTGATCCACAGAATCAAAGGCTTTAGTATAGTCAATGAATCAGAAGTAGATACTATTACTTAAGGTTAAACTGAGGTAAGTTAAAGTTGTATACTTTTATATACATTTTGCATACTATTACAACTTTAACTTACCTCAGTTTAACCATGCATGTGTGCTAAGTCTTCAGTCATGTCCGACTCTTTGGGACCTATGGAGCTTGCCAGGCTTCTCTGTCTGTGGGATTCTCTAGGCAATAATACTGGTGTGGGTTGCCATGCCCTCCTCTAGGCCAGTTTAGCCTTAAAAGTGATAGTAAAACATTCTACATATAAAAACATTTGTGTCTGACTCTGCAACCCCGTGGACTGCAGCACGCCAGGTTTCCCTGTCCATCACCAACTCCCAGAACTTGCTGAGACTCATGTCCCTTGCATCAGTGATGCCATCTAACCATCTCATTCTCCATCATCCCCTTCTCCTCCTGCCCTCAGTCTTTCCCAGCATTGGGGTCTTTTCTAATGAGTCAGTTCTTTGCATCAGGTGGCCAAATTATTTATGACAGTGTACTTCCTTTTCTCTCCTCATAACCTTTGTGTTGTAGTGATCAAACACCTTGCTTCTACATATGTACTTTATTTTTCTTGAAAGAATTATATTTTAAAGACATTTAAATTTTAAGAAAAGCAACACACACACACATATGCACACATACACACACATATAGTGTCTTGTGCTATTTATTTTCATGTTCATGTCCATACATACACTCTGGTGTCATTTTTCAGCCACATAAGCACTTTTTCAATATTTCATGCAATCTTTTTTCAGTTTTTGTATACCTGAAATAGTCTTCACTTTGCCTCCAATAAAAAAGTAAATTTTTATTGTGTATAGAATACTGAATAAATATGTAATGTTCTTCTAACTATTTTAAAGATGTTCCATTTTCATAACATTTCTGCTGTTTCTAACTAGAAACTTACTCTCATCTTTATATCTGATCTTCTGTATATACTGTGCCATTTTCCTCTGGCTACCTTTATGATTGTCTAGCACTATTTTTGAGAAATTTAATTTTGATGTCTCTTAATATAGTATCATTCCTATGTCTTATGATTAGAGTTTTTTCCCCCTCTCCTCTATATTTTCTCAAAGAATTCAGTTACTTGTATATTTTGCAACTTAAAGTTTTGCTACAGTTAACTGAAACGGTCTTCTTTTTACTTTCCTGATGAGAGGATCTTGTTTCTGTCTTTGTTTCATTTTTGATAATTTTTCTTGCTAGGTATTCAAGATCCCTAATATTTTCTTCTCCAATGTCTAATCTGCTATTTCCCATCCCAGACATTCTAGTTTTCATCTGTAAAGCCTTATGTCTTTTTTAACACATGATTCCTTTATCTACTTAATATATTTGATTACTCTTCATTCTAGAATTTTGAACAACTGGACTATAGTTTTAATATGTGTTCTAATGACATCACACACCTAGTCTAGTGTTTAAAAAGAGCCTGAGCTTCTACTGAGTTGGCTTTGATGGACTGATTTTTCTCCTCATTATGAGCCATCCTCGTCTTGTTCATTGCAAATCTAGTAATGCTTTACTGAATTTCAAATACCCTGAAATTCACTTTACTGAGTGTTATATATTTTTATACCTATAAATATTCTTGAATTCTTTTCTTTGAAACAGGGTTAACTTACTTTGAAAAAGTATCACATTTACAAGCCTTTTTTTTTTTTTGTTAAAGTTGTTACTTATGAACAAAGTAGTACTTTTTGGGGGTGCAACAATTTCCCAGTATTAACACAAGTCCATTGTCAATGTTGCAGATTATGAGCCCTGTGGAATATGAACCTCTAACCCTTTGTAGGTATTTCCTTCCCCAGCTACTACTAGTCAATATATATATATGTGTGTGTGTGTGTGTATGTGTCAGTCACTATTCTGTTGAACAGTTGAAGGGTTCCCTCTGCAGATTTTTCATGTTTTTACTCTGTGTACCTGTCAAATCTCCATTTCTCTGCTCTCTGATCTTTATCCACATACCTCACCAGATTAACCATTTTGCCTCAACTCAGGGAGAACACCAGGCTCCAACAAACCCTGCACTCCCAAAATGATTCACCACAGCCTGGAAACTCCAGGCAGTAAGCCAGGGTAATTGCAGAGCTCACCTTGTGTATTGTTCATATCTCTGGAATTACTGTGCCTTTTTGCCTAAAGTTCATTGATTTATAAATCATTGTGTCATCTATTCTGCCTGTTGTTTCACGTGCAATGATAAAGCTGACCTCTTTTATTCCATCCTAATTTGAATCAAGTCTAACATCAGATCATTCCAATAATCTTTTAAATGTAACATCTATAATAAAAAAGTAATTTATAGAGTGAACTAATACTCTAGCCAGACCTTTAATTTTTATATTCATGTAAGAATCTTTGATGATCAGTTTTATATATCACCTTGACAAGGATAAGAAATGCTCAAGTAATTGGTAAACATCATTTCTTGGTATGTCTGTATGAGTTTTTCTAGAAGAGTTGAGTGTATTTGTATCAGTATAAGGACTAAAGATTACGCACATTAATGATGATAGACATTATCAAATTCCTTGAGAGTCTGAATAGAACAAAAAGGCAGAAGAAATGAGAAGCTGTTTTCTGTTTGAGTTTTTCTCTTGTCTCAGATGTCTGCACTCTGGATTCTTATGGGTTTTGAACTTGGATTGGGACTTTGACAGTCAGCTTGTTTGATTCTTAAACTTTCAACTCCAAGTGAGTTATACCACCAACTGTCCCTGGTTCTCTAGCTTACAGACAGCAGATCATGGGGCTTCCTAGCCTCCAAAATTATGTGAGCTAATTTCTATAATAAATCTCCTCATATATATGCGTATGTGTATAATTATATATATATATGTAATTATATTTATGAACATATATCCTATTGATTCTGTTACTCTGGATAACCTAGACTAATAAAACGTGCAGATCATGTCATGCTTTTTGAAAGACTGAGAATTCTGGAAGGATGCTTATGGGATGTAAGAACTGTTCATGCTGAGAGATTCAGTGTGATAAAAATTTTGCGGAAATTATTGACCAGGAAGCTAAAAATAAAATAATTGGGTATGATATGAACTCAAGATAAAGGATCACACAGAAACTCAGGAAAATATTTTAGATTTTGACTCTACTAAATCATCTGCCTGTGTTTCAGATATTCATGAACACTATGAAGGAAAAAGAGATCAAAATATAAGGCCTTTTCCAAATCCTACAGAACTCATCTTCAGGGGAAAAGAATGATTTGTCACTTTTTGAAAACTGTAACAAGACTTAACTAAAGAGACATATTCTCAGGCTGAAAGAGAAGAAATAGAAATTATATTTGAAAGACATTTATACTATGTAG
>SJYA01001190.1:603900-615385 GCA_006410615.1 Neotragus moschatus
TAAAATCTATTTTTAAAATACTTATTTGTTTGTTTATGTATTTGGCTGCACTCAGCCGTAGTGGCTGTGCCGGGGGTCTTCACAGTGACACTCAGGTGTCTCTAGCTGTGGCCTGTGGGCTTCTCTCTGGTTGTGGTGCACAGGCTCTTGAGTATATGGGACCTGTAAGTTGCAGTGCACAGGCTTAGCTGCCCAATGGCATATGGGATCTTAGTTCTCCTACAAGCGATTGAACCTATGTCCCTTGCATTGGAAGGCAGATTCTTAAACATTAGACCACCAGGGAAGATCCTCAGGAACTCTTTAGCTTCAGAACTTTTCTGACCATGCCCATATTGGCCATTCCTTTATGTGACTTTTATGTGACCCCCAGCTCTGCATTACGTGCAAGACTGAAGTTAATGGAAATGACCTGAAGAAATAACAGAAAACTTTAACACAATTCATATTAATTTTAAATTATTACTTTTAACTTGCTCTTGTTAGAATGGGATTTTTAAATAATTGTTTTAATATTTATTATTACTTTAGATTGAAAGAAATCAATATATAATTGTCATGAATTCTCATTGTATTGATTTTAAGAAATCATCTTACTACATATATAGAACAAACAATTCTCCAGGTGGTGCTAGTGGTAAAGAACCTGCCTACCAATGCAAGATATCTAGGAGAAATTGGTTTGATCCCTAGGACAAGAAGATCTCTAGGAGGAAGGCATGACAACCCACCCCAGTATCTTGCCTGGAGAATCTCCATGGACACAGGAGCCTGATGGGCTATAGTCAATAAGGCCACAGCGAGTCTGACAAGACTGAAGATATTTAGCATGCATGCACTTTAAAAAAGAAAAACTAGAGATTCTATAAAAAATGTCATATATATTAGTTTTTAAATTTTTCTGTGGTTTCTCTAGGGATTTCAATATATATTTTAACTTATTGCAGTGACCTAAAATCCATATTATTCCAATTCCTATATAGTATAAAAAGCCTTTCAAATATAATTTCTGCTTCTTCTCTCTGTCTCTACTATTCTTATCATGCATGATACTCTCAAATATTATAATCTTCATATTATAGTGTTACTTTTCTCTCTTAGGTATAAATTGTTATAATAAAGGAAATAACTGGGCTTTTTATTTGTATTTGTAGCCTTTATTTTTGTGCTTTTTATTTCTTTATTTAGTTTCAATTTCCATTTGTTTCCATACTCCTTTTGCCTTAAGAATTCCTTTAGCATTTATTTTAGTGCAAACCTGTTGTCAACGAACTTTTACAGCATTTATTTTGCTGAAATGTCAGCATTTTGTTATTATTTTTAAGCTATATATATAATGGGTATAAAATCCTGGAATGACATTTTTCTGTCAATTCTTTCAAAATGTTATATCATTGATTCCAACTTGTATATGTTCTGATAAACAAACTGTTGTGATATTTGATTTATTTTCCTCTGGATAACATTTCCTTTTTGCTGTGGCTGAGTTTAAGATTTTGTGTGTGTGTGTTTTGTTTTCAGTACTTTCACTATCATTATTCTTGATGTGTTTAATTTTTATCTTAATTCTTCTCCGAGGCTCTCTGCATTTACTAGATCTATAATTTGTTTTCTTCCAGTAATGCTCAAAATTCCCAGTCATCTCCTCAAATATTTTTTCGGCTTCATTTGGTGTTTTTTTTCCTTCTGGATTTCAACAAAATGTACTTTAGTCTCTCTTGCATTATCATTGAATTCTTAGAATCTCTAAGATTTTTGTTTGCTTGTTTTGTTTCATTTTGCTTTTTTCCTTTGAGTTTTTTTATAGGCTAGTTTAACCTATCATAAGATTTACCAATTTTTCTTCTGCTCTGACTAGTTTGCTGATGAATTTGCAGATGTACGCCATCTATGCCATCATATCTTCACCTTCACGTTTCTAGCATATGCTTTGGACCTCTTTATTTGTTCTGTTCCTGTGGGAAGTTCCAGTTTTTCACATGCATGATGTCTATTTTTTTATCAACTCCTTTAACATTTTAGCAATTATTATTTTAAAGTATTGGCATGTATGTTCCAGTATATTGGTTATCTGTGTCTAATTCTGTTGATTTCTATATCTGTTGATGATACATTTTTATTATTATTTTGTTATTGACTGTCTTTAATCAAGTCATTTATTCTTTTTAATCACTTTTTGCCACTTTATTTTATATTATTATTAATTTTTTTTTTTACTTTTTTAATTTATTTTTTAATTTAATTTTTTTTTAATTGAAGACTAATTACTTTACAATATTGTATGGGTTTTGCCGTACAACAACATGAATCCACCACGGTGTACATGTGTTCCCAATCCTGAATCCCCCTCCCACCTCTCTNTATCTGTTGATGATACATTTTTATTATTATTTTGTTATTGACTGTCTTTAATCAAGTCATTTATTCTTTTTAATCACTTTTTGCCACTTTATTTTATATTATTATTAATTTTTTTTTTTACTTTTTTAATTTATTTTTTAATTTAATTTTTTTTTAATTGAAGACTAATTACTTTACAATATTGTATGGGTTTTGCCGTACAACAACATGAATCCACCACGGTGTACATGTGTTCCCAATCCTGAATCCCCCTCCCACCTCTCTCCCCATACCATCCCTCTGGGTCATCCCAGTGCACCAGCCCCAAGCATCCCGTATCCTGCATCGAACCTGGACTGGCAATTCATTTCTTATATGATATTGTACATGTTTCAATGCCATTCTCCCAAATCATCCCACCCTCTCCCTTTCCCACAGAATCCAAAAGACTGTTCTATACATCTGTGTCTCTTTTGCTGTCTTGCATATGGGGTTATCATTACCATCTTTCTAAATTCCATATGTATGCGTTAGTATACCGTATTGGTGTTTTTCTTTCTGGCTTACTTCACTCTGTATAATCGGCTCCAGTTTCATCCACCTCATTAGAAATGATTCAAATGTATTCTTTTTAATGGCTGAGTAATACTCCATTGTGTGTATGTACCACAACTTTCTTATCCATTCATCTGCTGATGGACAACTAGGTTGCTTCCATGTCCTGGCTATTATAAACAGTGCTGTGATGAACATTGGGGTTACACATGTCTCTTTCAGTTCTGGTTTCCTCAGTGTGTATGTCCAGCAGTGGGATTGCTGGGTCAAGGATAATTGCTTTACAGAATTTTGTGGCTTTCTGTCATACAACAAGAATCAGCCATTGGTACAGCCATGTCCCTTCCCTCCTGAAACTCCCTCCTATCTCCTGCCCCATCCCACCCTTCTAGATTGTCACAGAGCCTGTGTTTTAGTTCCCTGAGTCATACAGCAAATTCTCACTGGCTATTTATTTTACATGTGGTAATGTAAATTTCTGTGTTGCTCTCTCCATATATCTCACCCTCACCTGCTGCCCCCTCCCTGTGTCTATAAGTCTATTCTCTGTGTCTGTTTCTCCACTGTACCCTGGAAATAAATCCATCAGTACCATCTTTCTAGATTCCATATATACATGTCAGTATATGTTGTTTATATTTTGCTCTCTGACTTAACCTCACTCTGTATTATAGGCTCTAGTTTCATCCACCTCATTAGGACTGTCTCAAATACATCCCTTTTTATGGCTGAGTAGATTACATTGTACATATGTGCCACTGCTTCTTTATCCATTCATCTGTTGATGGACATCTAGGTTGCTTTCATATTCTAGCTATTGTAAACAGTGCTGCTGTGAACATTCAGATACATGTGTTTTTTTTCAATTTTGGTTTCCTCGGGGTATATGCTTATTAGTGGGATTGCTGGGTCATATGGTGGCTTTATTCCTAGTTTTTTAAGGAATTTCCACACTGTCATCCTTTGTGGATATATCAATTTACATTCCTACCAGCAATACAAGAGGGTTCCCTTTGCTCCACACCCTCTCCAGCATTTATTTTTTGTAGACTTTTTGATGATGGACATTCTGACTGGTGTGAGGTGGTATCTCATTTTAGTTTTGATTTGCATTTCTCTAATAATGAGTGATGTTGAGCATTTTTTTAAATGTGTTTGTTACCCATCTGGATGTCTTCTTTAGATAAATATCTGTTTAGCTCTTTTTTCTCACTTTTTGATTGGGTTTTTTGTTTCTAGTATTGAGTTGCATGAGTTGCTTGTATATTTTGGAAATTAATTATTTGTTGTTGATGATTCTTGTTTTTGACTTGCTTTTGTGAGTCTTCTAATTCAGCATAAATGTAAAGCATGAGGTATACAAAATTGTATGAGCCACAAGATTATCATTTATGCCCAGAGTTTTAATTTTCATTATTATTGTTGTTGTTTCATTGTTTTTATGGTTGTCTTGCTGACAGTGTAGGCAAGGGCAAGGATTAGGTGACTATATTTAATCATTGAACTGTGTTGGGTTTTGCTCTTGTTGCTATAATATTTGGTGAGCCATTATTAAAATTCCTCCAGCAGTAGGTTGCTATTATCTTGCACACATGATGAGGCCTGAAGCTCTGAAGGGTATATGTCATTATGCTTCTTGCACATTTCACATTTAATAATCTCAGTACACCAGTGTCACAGACAAGCTATCTTTACATTCTTGCTGCTCTTCCAGCCATAGAACACCATGGCTTATAACTAGCACAAAATTCATGTTGGAGGTGGGAAAATAACTCATGGCACCCATGAGCCAGTCTCTGAGTCAAACTCAGACATAGGGAGTCCTTAGCACTCCCTTTCAGTCACTTGAAAGCCAAACTATGCCTTTTGTCTGTATTAAGTTTTCCCAAGAAAATATTTATTACCTCTCCTCAGGGGTAGCAAGTCTCTGCTTTGTAGCATTGAAAGTAGCTTACCCTACATGGGGGGTTTCCCTGGTAACTCAAACAGTAAAGAATTCAACTGCAATGTGAGAGACTTGGTTCAAACCCTGATCAGGAAAATCCCCTGGAGAATGGAATGCCTACCCACTCCAGTATTCTTGCCTGGGAAATCCCATGGCCAGCAGAACCTGTCAGGTTACAGTCCATGGGGTCACAAAGAGTCAGACATGACTGAGTGACTTTTTACCCTCCACATGTGTGAACAATTTTGCTTTCCTTTCATTAGGAGCCCTGTATCTTTCCCTGAGACCACTGACTGGAGGTTTTCTCACTCTCCACAGCGGTAGTCATCTCTGCATCCATTGCTCTAGGACCCTTGACTTCCAAATATTTCCATTCCTCTGATGAGATGGAAGTATTTTACTTCTCCACTTCCTCCCATAATCAGCATTCCTTTTGCTGAAAAAGGTCAAGATCAAGGGAAGGTACCGTGGAATTTCTTGAGTTTCTCTAAAGGTTGATGTGTTTTCTTCTACCTGTCCCTCTGAAACAGTGGACTTTTACCTGCTTTTCTGGTACCAGACACTTGCCTAGCCCTCCCTCAGCCACTTATGATTTTCCATTCCTTGCAGAGAAGTAAATGTTCATGTACTTGTATATCATTCATATTGATTTTCTTTATTTTAATAATGATGAGTTGAATTGTATTATTATTTTCAATTTAAGTGTCTTGCAATTCTGATGTTTTTATATTTCTTAAGTCCCAGTTTGGCATTTCAGCACTAAATTGAGTGCAGATAGTCATCAGTTATGTGAATAAAGTATTTTGATTGAGAATAAAGGTGCTGATGTATTTGGGATATTGGTGTATTTTGGAGAAGGAAATGGCAACCCACTCCAGTATTCTTGCCTGGAGAATCCCAGGGATGGGGGAGCCTCGTGGGCTGCCATCTATGGGGTCACACAGAGTTGGACACGACTGAAGAGACTTAGCAGTAGCAGTAGCAGTAGCAGCAGCATCATAATGTAAAATCCTGTCTAGACTTAACAAGAAATGGCTACTCAAGTATTCCCATTCAACAAAATACCATTCTTAATGCTTATTATCATATTCCTATGTTACTGTAATAATTACCTCCCTCATCTTCCTCATTTCATGTTCTCTTCCTTCAAAACATTTCCTTAAAATGTACTTTGACTGAGTAGTCTATTTTGAACGATGGTGGACCATATTTTCCTCACAGACTCATCAGAGTCAATCCTGCCTAAGAGAATTTCCTCTCAAATCCAAGTAAAGGTTAAAGATTTCTAATAAATCTCTCTTATGCAGCAGTAAGTACTTACATCATTTCCTGTCCTTTTTTGCTCAAGCTCAATAATATATTCTGATTTGAAAACACTCAAGTACATTTTTTTCCCAATCTGAGTATAAAATATTTTAATCTGAAAATAGTGCCCTAAATTAAAAACACCTTCTTCTCGAGACACATAAATATTTTATGTAACTCTTGTGTTTGTCCACAATCTAGCATGAGAAGAGCACCATCATTATCATCATAACCTGATACTTCTGCTTGTGTTAGAAACAATGGTAAATAGTCATTGAGAAACTACTATATACCAGACACCATGATTCATTTGATATATATCACATTGTAAGAACTGAATAACTAGGTATTATTATTACCCCTATTTTATAGTTAAGCATATTAGATTTTAGAGATATAAAGTAATTGGCCCAAATAGCACGGGGAACATTGGAATTCTGAAATTCTCACCATGCTGGGCATATGATAGGAAAATCAATTCTTGTGAAATGGCTTAACAAGTCATCTTAGGTGTCAGATAGACTTTCAGGTACTGGGCTGAACTTCAATATAACTCTGAGATTGTGCTCAATGTGGGATACAGTTTTCTGTATCATTTGCTTCACCTTATAATGCTTTATTGAAAATGATATATTGAAATTTCAAAATAGACATTTCAGCAAATTAAATTTCTTTTTCAGGATTATAAATTTATGTTGAATATAAAAATGTTAAATAATATCTCTAATTAGATTAACAAAAAATGATTCTGATCTTTAGTTATAATAACTAGAGAGGCCATGCAATTTCCTTTTTCTCACTTTTACTCTCTTGCCCTCTCTTTTTTTTATATTTCTAGGTTCTTTTAAAAGAATTCTATGTGAAAGTGTTCGTTGTTTAGTTGGTTCTGAGGTTTGGGGATCAATGGACTGTACTCCACCAGGGTTCTCTGTCCATGGGATTTCCAGGCAAGAGTACTGGAGTGGTTGCCATTCACTTCTCCAGGAGAACTTCCTAAACCAGGGATCAAACACGGGTCACCTGAATTGCAAGCAGATTCTTTATCATATGAGCCACTAGCGAACCCTTTTTAGAATTCTGTTAAGTATGGACTGCTTTTAGAATTTTTAGAATTCTATAAGATGGACAATTTTTGGAGCTCAGTAAATACATGAATCTGAAAATTAACTAAATATCCAAAGAAAGTGCTTCACTTAGGATGACATATTTGATAGCAAACTGCAGCTTATACTTGTGTAAGGCTCCAGAAGCAGGAAGGGTTCTACCTAGAATTTCTGCTCTGCAGTCAGAAATCTCAGCCACCTGTATCCATGGGAATCCTTCGGAGCCTGACCAAACACAGATCCATCTGAGGAGAAGCTGTGGTTATAGCTTGCGAAAGATGCTTAAAGCCCTTCGGTGTTTCTCCATTTTCCCCAGATGTTTTCTTTCAAATAGATTTATTTATTAGAATGTATTGCTTGAGGAAAACAAATACCAAGATCTTCTGGTAAATATTTTTTAAGAGAGAAGATTTATTTCATGTTTAATTTATTTAGCTAGTACTGTAGCTAACACTTCATGCCCAACACATGTTTTTTAATCTTCTAAAAGTAGGAGAACCAGTTGTCTCTTGGGTAGCTTAGCTTAGAAAAAAGTTAAAAAGAAATAATCCCCAGAATAAGTTTCTTGATCTTGTCATTAATGTCTTTCTGTCATTAAATCAGGTTTCTATAGCACCTCATGAAATGCAAATGTAAACTGAGCTTAGATGCTTTATATGAAGTACTTAATTACTATTAGAAAAAAAGAAGAAGAATGGCTATCAGATGAGGAAGTCTAGTCAGCATTATTTAGATTAAATTCTATCCTTTGTCTCATTTCCTTTACTATTTCACATATATGACCTATATAGCAATGTGATGTTGGTTTGCTAAATGGTGCTCTTGCACACTTTGTTAGTAAAATAAGAGTACAATAATAATGATAAACACAATTGGCCAGTTTTGTAATTTTTTTCCAGACAAATTTCACTGAAAATGAGAATCGTTTATAGCTTTCTTTTACTTTACATTGGGAAATCTTGAATGACCTTATCTGAAAGTAGGGTTCTTGAAATTTTAAGTATATGCAAGCATGTGAAATAGCATCACCATGCTGTAAAATATATTACATTTTTTGTTAACTGCGCACTTTTAGTCTGGTAAAATAAACTTACACTAAAATGTAATTTTTAAACATTTTTAAAATTCATAGTTCTGTGGAATTCTTAATATTCACATTGTTGTGCAACTATCACCACCATCCAGCCCCAAAACCTTTTAAATTTTCCAGCTAGAACTCTGTCCACTAAGCACTGACTCCTCATTCACTCCTTCCCCCAGCTCTTGGATCAGTTCAGTTCAGTTCAGTCACTCAGTCATGTCCGACTGTTTGTGACCCCATGAATTGCAGCACGCCAGGCCTCCCTGTCCATCACCAACTCCCGGAGTTCACTCAGACTCACGCCCATCGAGTCAGTGATGCCATCCAGCCATCTCATCCTCTGTCATCCCCTTCTCCTCCTGCCCCCAATCCCTCCCAGCATCAGAGTCTTTTTCAATGAGTCAACTCTTTGCATGAGGTGGCCAAAGTACTGGAGTTTCAGCTTTAGCATCATTTCTTCCAAAGAAATACCAGGGCTGATCTCCTTCAGAATGGACTGGTTGGATCTCTTTTTATTCCAAGGGACTCTCAAGAGTCTTCTCCAACACCACAGTTCAAAAGCATCAATTCTTCAGCGCTCAGCCTTCTTCACAGTCCAACTCTCACATGTATACATGACCACTGGAAGAAGGATAGCCTTGACTAGACAGACCTTAGTTGGCAAAGTAATGTCTCTGCTTTTGAGTATGCTATCTAGTTTGGTCGTAACTTTCCTTCCAAAGAGTAACCGTCTTTTAATTTCATGGCTGCAGTCACCATCTGCAGTGATTTTGGAGTCTCCCAAAATAAGTCTGACACTGTTTCCTCTGTTTCCCTGTCTATTTCCCATGAAGTGATGGGACCAGATGCCATGATCTTCGTTTTANTAGCCTTGACTAGACGGACCTTAGTCAGCAAAGTAATATCTCTGCTTTTGAATATGCTATCTAGGTTACATGTGTTTGCTTATATCCATCTCAAACTTCAGCTTTTTCAATTACTCTCAGTTACCTACACAATAAAGTTAAAATGCTATTAGTAATCCTGAAACAGCCTCAGTTTCTTTTAAAGCTCCTCTTCTATTTCCCATCCTTCATAACATATGCCAACAGTACCAAGTACAATTGTGTCTAATCAGTTTGCTATTTCCACAAAAAACCTCATCTTTCCCTATTTCCATCTTTATACTTCAGCTGTTCTATCTACCTTAAATCCTTGTCCTCTCCTTTCCTCATAAATATACAGTTGGTTTACTTTTTGCCTGTTTCTTTTGCTTTTTACCTATTAATGAAGGATCAAATTAGAGTTGAACCCCTTTTTGGAGCTGTCTTTTGTTCACTCACCACATCAGTGGAATTAATTATTCCTTCACCTCCTACCATGTGCTTTTGTGTATTTAAAAATCATATGATGTGTTACATCTTTGTATATTTAGGTATATCTTATATTCCCTGATAGTTCAGCTGGTAAAGAATCTGCCTGCAATGCAGGAGACCCCGGTTCAATTCCTGGGTCTGAAGATCCACTGGAAAAGTGATAGGCTACTCCAACTCCAGTATTCTTGGGCTTCCCTTGTGGCTCAGCTGGTAAAGAGTCTGCTTACAATGCAGGAAACCTGGGTCCAATCCCTGGGTTGGCAAGAGCCCCTGGGGAAGGTAAAGGCTACCTACTCCAGTATTCTGGCCTAGAGAATTACATGGACTGTAGTCCCTGGGGTTGCAGTTGGACACGACTGAGTCACTTTCACTTTCACTTTCACTATGTACTTTAATTTTGCACATGTTTGATCATCTTGAAGGAGGCATGATATATATTCATCTTTGCATCTTGCGATGTTCTCAGATGCCGGGTACCGAGAAGATTCTCAATTCATTGTTGGGGTTTTGGACAAACTACATTTTGGTGTCCTTAGAAATGAAATGCGCAACTTCAGGATAAATGCTTGAAATACACATAAGAATCATTAGAAAACAAATTTAATTAAATAAACTATTATGAGAATGATTTCAAATTCTTTATGTTATGAACTTACTTTTTTTATCCTAAACTGTAATACTCCAGATCCAGAATACACTGTGTATTTACTCCAGAAATGTATTCCATATACTCCAGTAATATACTTTTTAGCCAAATATATTTGTTAAAAGTAATGTTTCATAAACCTGATTTTGGAATGCAAACTTTGAAGGGTATAGTTCTGAATACCAAATTTCTGTAATTTTTAATGAATTTCCCTGCTTTAGAGTCATGCTTATTACTCTTCAAAAGACCTCAAAGGAAAACAATGACTTAGATTAGGACTGCTCAATTTAAAGAAGAAAGAAGACAAGATGAGAACTCAGGGTCACTGAGAAAATAAAGCAATTGGGCTTTGGCATATACAAATTAAAGGAATTTTAAGAGCTTTCCAGAACCTACCTGCAAGCAGATGGCAGTAAAACATGTAAAAAGGTGCATGACATGCTCCCTTTCTTCAGGTTTACTTTTTCTAATGGAAAATGTTGGGTCCAATGAAGACAAGACGGAATTGCATTTGCAATACTAGTCCCCATTTTATATGATGACTCAGCTTTTAAATTGTAAATCATGATTCTAAATGACTCATGCTTAATCTATCTGTAAAATTATACAAAGTTCATGAATTTGAATCATCATACCAAACAGGAAGGCTATCAACTCAATTTGTACATCTGGAGGAAATTATATTTGGAGGAACAATTAATGGTAATACATTTTAACATAATGTATAAACTGAACTTCTGTCAGCATTTTTGAAATCTTAGCTTTAGACAACATAAAGAAATACATATATAATTGGAGAATAAATTTCATATGTATTTAGACCTTGTGAATGATGGTGAATGTATGAAACTGAGAAAAGTAAACAGAAGACAGGCTTGGGTCTAAAATATATTTTTTACACATTTAAAATACTATAATGTTAAGTGAGAAAATGAAGACTGAGTGCTTAGTAATCCAAAATAAAGATACATTTTTATGTGTATGCATGTATACACACACTGTTTGTATACATACATATATATAGTCATGCATGTATCCATAAACACATAGTTCTGTGTTGACAGTGAGAAATGGCAACTCACTCAAGTATTCTTAACTGGAGAATCCCATGGACAGGGGAGCCTGGGGAACCATAGTCCATGGAGTCGCAAAGAG
>SJYA01001190.1:622830-787648 GCA_006410615.1 Neotragus moschatus
GAACTGGACATGGAACAACAGACTGGTTCTAAATTGGGAAAGGAGTATGTCAAGGCTGTATATTGTCACCCTGCTTATTTAACTTATATGCAGAGTACATCATGAGAAATGCAGGACTGGAAGAAGCACAAGCTGAAATCAAAATTGCCAGGAGAAATAACAATAACGTCAGATACGTAGATTATACCACCCTTTTGGCAGAAAGCAAAGAAGAACAAAAGAGCCTCTTGATGAAAGTGAAAGAGGAGAGTGAAAAAGTTGGCTTAAAACTCAATATTTGGAAAACTAAGATCATGGCAACTGGGCCATCACTTCATGAAAAATAGATGGGGAAACAGTGGAAACAATGACAGATATTATTTTGGGGGGCTCCAAAATCACTGCAGATGGTAACTGCAGACATGAAATTAAAAGATGTTTGCTCCTTAGAAGAAAAGCTATGACAAACCTAGACAACATATTAAAAAGCAGAGTCATTACTTTGCCAACAAAGGTCCAACTAGTCAAAGCTATGGTTTTTCCAGTAGTCATGTATGGATGTGAGAGTTGGACCATAAAGAAAGCTGAGAGCCGAAGAAATGATGCTTTTGAACTGTGGTGCTGGAGAAGACTCTTGAGAGTCCCTTGGACTGCAAAGAGATCCAGCCAGTCCATCCTAAAGGAAATCAGTCCTGAATATTCATTGGAAGGACTGATGCTGAAGCTGAAACTCCAATACTTTGGCCACCTGACTGGAAGAACTGACTCATTGGAAAAGGCCCTGATGCTGGGAAAGATTGAAGGCAGGAAGAAAAGGGGATAACAGAGGATGAGATTGTTGGATGGCATCACCAACTCCATGGACATGAGTTTGAGCAAGCTCTAGGATTTGGGGCTGGACAGGGAAGCCTGGTGTGCTGCAGTCCATGGAGTTTCAAAGAGGCAGAAATGACTGAATGACTGAACTGAACCAAATTGAAATAGTACATACATATACCTGTATGTAGAATGTGTGTGTTTGTGTAGTACATAGTATATGTATATATGTAAGGGGGGAATTCCCAGGTATCTCTAGTGGTAAAGAACCCTCCTGTCAATACAGGAGACATAAGAGACACAGGTTGGAAACATTCCCTATAGAAGGGCATAGTTAACTACTCCAGTATTATTGTCTGGAATATCCCATGGACAGAGAAGCCTGTGGGCTACATTCCATAAGGTCGCAAAGAGTGAGACACAGCTAATGTGACTTAGCATGCAGCACACATTGCATATATAATAATGTTTGTGCATCTATAATAACTTTGTGAGGCTGGTATCAAATTAAAGCATCTATAGGTCCCAATACAAAGTCCCAGAAAGCCTTGGTAGTAAGCAAGTCCTCTACATACTTTCGAGGAATTCTTGGGCTTCTCCTTTCCTGATTGTCTAGTGAACTGAGAACAGTATATTTGTAAGGTTTCCCCCAAGTGACCTGTTTAATACTGATGGATTAAGAGAAGCTAGTAAATCTCCTAGTGGTTTCAAGACTTAAACATAAATTGTAAAAATATGTCACTTAAGGTGAACTGGTATGCCCACAGGCCATTTGCTGGATATCCATCTACAAGAGAGGCTGGGAAGCTAGGCCAAATCCAGAGACAAGACGGAATGAAACAAACAAACAACAACAATCTGAAGGAGGAGACCTGCTTCAAGCACATAGCTGGTTTTCCACTCAAGAAATCTGTCAGATTTTGAAAAGAAGTGGTCAGGAGACTAGAGAGTTGGCCTGAACATTTGAAGAGCAAAATTGTGTTTCTTACAGTTTCTAGATCTGAAAAGAAATAAATCTATAAACTTTTAATTAAAACCTGGGAGAATCACAATCTATAAAAGGGAAGCAGAAGCTCATTAGTCTCCCTAAAATGGCAGAAATACACAACATAACTCAATGCCTAAGTATTATGAGGCTGTTATTTGCTATTTCCAAGCCTCCTTGGCGGTTGATCAGGGGTCTTGTATACACAAAGTTCACCTTACAGTCTAACATATTTAGATACAAAGAGGCAAGAAACTATCACTGATAAGAGGAAATAAAAAAAAAATAGAAGCAGACCCACAAATGACTCGCAGGCTATATTTGGAGGACAAAGTCTTTAAATAATTATAATCAGTATGTTCAATCAAAATACATAAAAACAAACAAACTATATGAATACACTGATCAGTTCAAAAGATAATTTAATTCTATAAAAATAGTCAAACAGATAACTTGAAAAAGAGATAAAGAAGTGTATCTGTCCTGGATAGGTAAACTGATATTAGGTTTGACCTCCTTCTCTAAAGGACTAGAAAAACAAAGAAAATATTTATTTTTAAACATTGAACAGCTGGAATTCCAAGGGCCTGCCAAGTTATCCTTAAGAATATTTTCCAGACTTCAGCACAAGGACAGAGAAACCAAGCTGAACAAGACCATTTCATTAAGATGAAGAAATGGAGTTTGGAGTTTTGAAAATCTGAGCTAGCTGGATTTCCAGGGAATACTGAAGAAGAGAGGTACATAGACTAAAAGGCCAGAAATCTACATAGAAAACAATTAATATTTATCATCTTAATAAATATTCACATGGTTATCAAGCTGCAGATAATGATCTTGGGGAAATTTTAAAAGATACTTTCACATCAAGTGCAATTAAGCCCCCCCGTTAGAATATGTAGACCATATAAACATAGAATTTGTCTTATTTCTTTGCTAAAATGTGAAAGTGGCTCAGTTGTGTCTGACTCTTTGAGACCCCATGGACTTGACAGTCCATGGAATGCTGCAAACCAGAATACTGGAGTAAGTAGCCATATTTCACTTCTACAAGGGATCTTCCCAACCCAGGGATCAAAGCCAGGTCTCCCACATTGCAGAAGGATTCTTTACCAGCTGAGCCATCAGGGAAGCTCATTTCTTTACTGAGTCACCAATGAATTCAATATTGCTCTGTACAGAGTATCATTGAGAAGGCATTTGTTATGTGAAGCACAAATAATTGTGCTATTGTTTGTTATAAATATTCAGTTAAGTCTTGTAATATTATGGGCTGCCTTTCCTAGTCTCCGTTTTAAACCTTGGGGATTTTCAACTTTCTAAAATAATATTCTCACAAAAATTGACTTACCCAGGTCATATAGATATTGATTAAAAACCAGGGTTCAAATTTATATCTCCTGAAACTTTACCCAGAAATGTTTCACTACATTACACTTATTGCCATTGTTGTTTAGTGCTAAGTCGTGTCTGACTCTTTTGTGACCCCATGAACTGTAGCCCACCAAGCTCATCTATCCATGAATTTCCCAGACAAGAATACTGGTGTGGGTTGCCATTTTCTCCTCCAGGGGATCTTCCCAGTCCATGGATCAAACCCACATCTCCTTCATGGGCAGGCATATTATTAACCACTGAGTCAGTAAGAAAGCCCACATTATAATTTTATACTAGATTACAATTTGTGTACATTTATCAATAAGCACAAACCATTGGTTCACCTAATAAACACACCCAAATCAAGATGGTGCTTTTCAACCTATCAATATAAAGGGACCCATGGAAAGCCCCTTCAGAAAGAAAAAAAAATTACGCAGCTGTATATAATGATGATTGACTAAAATTTTTGCATTTTTCCACATATTTTACAGAAGTAAACATGATTTTCTTCTCAACTTGCCTGTATAAATGTTTGTTCCATTACTGAGTAACCAAAACTTGCTTATGTTTTGCATGGTAGGCGTGTTTGCTTTTTTACTTAACAAGTAAGTTACTGTTGATAATGTTTCCTCAAATAAGATATCAGTCAATTTTTTTTCCATTTGTTATTCATTAGGAAAGTACATATGATAAACTTAATTTCAAAAATTATAAATGTGTAGATATTTTTCAACAGACAATTACAAATGCTATTGAGTTCAGTTCAGTCACTCAGTCGTGTCTGACTCTTTGAGACCCCATGAATTGCAGCATGCCAGGCCCCCCTATCCATCACCAACTCCTGGAGTTACCTCAAACTCGCGTCCATCAAGTCAGTGATGCCATCCAGGGATCTCATCCTCTGTCGCCCCCTTTTCCTCTATAGTCTGGTCTATATTGATAAATGATATTTTAATTTTTATAGCTAAATTAATTCAAATATTTAAAAAGGCTTAACGTTTGTAAGTAGAAAAAAAGTCAGATTAAAATTTGATTGCTGGGTTGTGCTGTGCTTAGTTCCTCAGTCCTGTCCAACTCTGCGACCCCATGGACTGTAGCCCTCCAGGCTCTGTCCATGGGGATTCTCTATGCAAGAACACTGTAGTGAGCTGTGATAACTCCTCCAGAGTATCTTCCCAACCCAGGGATTGAATCCAGATCTCCTACATTGCAGACAAATTCTTTACAGTCTGAGCCACCAATAAAGCTCTAAAATTTAGTTAGCTGCATTTAAACAAATTATATAATCAAATTTGAGAACTTCCATACAGATTGCTGCTAAAATGACTTTAAGGAACATGTGCACACCAGTAAACTAGGTAAAAGCATTGAACACAGTTGATGTGTGTTCATCTCTGACACATGTGGGTGGCTCTGTGTCATTTTAGGCACTCATGTTCATGACACTTTATCCAGTTTACTGCTCAAATATCTCTCAAGATTTTTTCTCTTCACTTTTTATTTTTCCTTTTTAAAAGTTATTGTTTAAGATTGCTATATTGTTCACCTGGCTTTTTTGCAATAAGCACCAACATTATTGTTTTTACCTTTGATATATGATTTAATAGTTTAATATCTGTGCAACTACCATTGTTAACATTTTAAAATTTATTACGTTGCAACTGTACACAACTTTCAAAAGTCTTTGATTTCTAAAGAAAGGAAATCCAGACTTCTGAGTCATGCAAACTAGGTATATCACAAGTTATTTCTGCCTCCTGTCGTATTCTTCATTTTTTATTCCTACTCTACTCTTTCTGTACAGTTTTTCTAGATTTCTTATGATAGATTATTTTATCTCTCAAAGCATGATTTCTTAGCTGAGCATAAAAACTAGTGACCTGAGGTGCTTGTTTGTATTTCTCTTTTCTCCAGTACACTGAGAATCATTTAAGATTAACAAGATATGTTGTTTGTTTATGCCTCAAAATACATTTAATGAACAGACTATAGTAAATACTCCATGAAAGTCTTTTTGATTAATTAATGTAAGAACATATATGTAAAAAAGTTTGAGCATATAAGCGTGACATACAAGATCTAAACTTATTTTCACATAATTTAAAAAATAAAAGTGTAAAGAGCAAGCGTTAAGCTAAATATAATCACCCAAGTAAAACCTTTTGTTTCATCAGTGTTTTCGTGGCATTTTTTATAAGACATTAAACTGAAACAATAGTAAATTTTCAAATCATCTCACCAATTTACGAGATCATTAAATATAGAAAAGCCATGTAAATAATATTTTTAGACAATATTGATTTTTCAAAGTTTTCATCAAATATTAAGTATTCTTGAATTCTTCACTCTACCAGCATTCTCAACATAGGGCATTCTCCTTAGAGCATCATATCTTTAGAAATTGTAAACAGGCCACCAATTATGCATGTCATATGTACTGAAGACAGCTCATTTTCTTGTATCTTAACAAGTGATTCAGCAAAAGACTGATTATTCTGAGCAATTTCAAGGCTATAACCAGCCCTAATGTCCTTAAAATGCAGTAATTGGAAATCCAGCAACATTTAGTTTTGCGATAAGACAATTTAATTTAGAACTTCCTGACTTCTGTGTCTTGACAATTTCAATAGTTTCAGTAGTGAACTAATGAACTTGGTTTTCTAATAGAGGACAGTATCAAAAAATCAAATAAAATAAATATCAAGTTCAAGTTAACAGAAGGGAATTCTGTGCCTGTGTTTCTCATTTTGCACAAGTTCCCCAAGCTGGAAATTCCCTATAAGCTTCCTATTTACAAAAGGCATACAAATACTTAATTAAGGTAAAATAACCCAAATATATAGTTGCCCTTTAAAAAGCTTTCATCTCATGTAAAATATTTTCAAATATTATATAAATATATACATTTTAGATATCAAATTGTATGTGAATCTGCTGTATAACAGTCTTATAGATTTTTAATATTGAATAAGCCTATTATTTTAGAAAACATTTTTATTTGCAGAAAATTTTCAAGGGTGGTTCAGACAGTTCCCATACCCTGATCCAGTCTGAGAATGCACTGAGGGATGCCAGCTTCATTAAATCTGGTGTTAGTTCTTTATGAAGTAGGACCACCAGAGGTAGTCACAAAGTTTGGCTTGTTAATAGCAATGGGGATGATAGGTCCCCAGAGTAACAGAGGTCAAATGGAAGCCCTTAACTGCCTGAAGCCACAGTGCCACATTTATCATAGTAATGACAAGCTTACAGGTGCTTCCATGGGACTACACCTGCAGAGAGTTCTTCAGTTCAGTTCAGTTCAGTCTCTCAGTCGTGTCTGACTCTTTGCGACCCCATGAATCGCAGCACGCCAGGCCTCCCTGTCCATCACCAACTCCCAGGGTTCACTCAGACTCACACCCATCGAGTCCCAGTGATGCCATCTAGTCATCTCATCCTCATTTGTCCCCTTCTCTTCCTGCCCCCAATCCCTCCCAGCATCAGAGTCTTTTCCAATGAGTCAACTCTTTGCATAAGGTGGCCAAAGTACTGGAGCTTCAGCTTCAGCATCATTCCTTCCAAAGAAATCCCAGGGCCGATCTTCAGAATGGACTGGTTGTTTCTCCTTGCAGTCCAAGGGACTCTGAAGAGTCTTCTCCAACACCACAGTTCAAAAGCATCAATTCTTCGGTGCTCAGCTGTCTTCACAGTACAACTCTCACATCCATACATGGCTACTGGAAAAACCATAGCCTTGACTAGACGGACCTTAGAGATGATTAATATGAACACAATGATGTTACTAGGGTAAGATACATGTAGTGAGTGAAGATACTGCTGAACATTTGCAACTAGAAGAAAGCATGAATTTAAGGGCAAAATGTTTATGGCAACTTCTGTATTAATAAGTCACAGTACTTCCTTAGTCTGAGCCAGTATTCAGATACAAAAATTATTGATTGAAAAGGTAGTCAGCTCCCAAGAGACATGACCCCACAACATTGCAGCAAGTATATCTTATGATGATTATCCCAGGCTTGCACCCAAATAAATCTATAGCCATTTATTTCATCAAATTTATTATTTGGACAGGGAAACACTAGGACATTTCAAGAATGTTGCATGATGCATCTGAGTTGATATTGACCACCAGAGATCTGAAGCATCACTCCTACATCCTCTTAGAGTAGGATCATACAGGGGCCTAATTAATAAATGGAGTCCCAGATAAAGTCCCACTGGTTCAATGATTCACCCACTTGTAGTTTTCCTAGTTCCCAAATGTGTAGTCCTCACACTACGTACTTGATGAGTTGTGTAAGAGCTGTCATAGAGAGAAGGCCAAGTGGAAGCCTCTGGATTTATTTTTCTCACCAGCCAAGAGAGTAAATGTCATATCGCATCTCAGAGTGGAAGAAAATGAAGATGGTGGTCATAAGTTCCACCTTTAAAGATCTGAATGATGTTAGAATGGCTGTCCTTATATTTACATTTAATAGACACGTCTGATTTCTGTCGACATGAGAGGGATCCAGGAGGATGATTATGCAACCAGAGGCAATCCACATCAGACCAATCCTACAGAACACAGTGTGTTCTTGCTCAAACAGATTACTAAGACCTCAGGTATATGATATGTGGCCAGTGATTTGACAAATGTGTTGCTTTCTATTTAGAAGAGAGAATCAGAAACAGTATCATTTGTGTTGAATGGGTGTCAGTATTTACTCAGTGTTTTGAACTAGGTTTATGCTAAATCTCGTACCCTCTGTCATAATATAGCCACACAAGATATAGAGCACTTAACTATCCTGAGGAATACTGTAATATCACATAAATGTAATATGCCAAGAAAATAATGTTTATTGACGGGGATTAAGCTAGAGGTGCCTTAGTATGCCAGATGCCATGATGACAGACATTGTTATTCAGTTGCCCAGTCGTGTCTGACTCTTTATAACCCCACAGACTGCAGCATGCCAGGCTTCCCTGGTCCTCCCCATCTCCTGGAATTTGCCTGTTTATGTCCATTGAATCGGCGATGGCATCCAACCATCTCATCCTGTGTCATCCCCTTCTCCTTCTGCCATCATTGTTTCCCAGAATCAGGATTTATCCAGTGATTTGGCTGTCTGCATCAAGTGGCCAAATTATTAGAGCTTCAGCTTTAGGATCAGTCCTATCAATGAGTATTGAGGGTTCATTTCCTTTAAAACTGACTGGTTTGTTCTCCTTGCAGCCCAAGGGACTCTCAAGAGTCTTCTCCAGCACCGTAGTTCAAAAGCATCACTTCTTCAGCTCTTAACTTTCTTTATGGTCCGGTTCTCACATATGTACATGACTACTGAAAGACCATAGCCTTGACTATACAGACCTTTGTCAGCCATAAATTGAATAATAAACCCTTCAGTTTCAGGCACTTGCCACATTAACCAAAATTTTAGGGTTTCAGTGGTTTGGAATGTGATAGAACAACTCTTCCAAAGTTAAAAAAACAAACAAACAAAAGAGACTGCATCCCTGTTTCTATGTTAGGCCCTGAATGGCCTAATCACGGGAGACATCGCTTCACAGATCACCAAGACCTGAATTCGATGCAAACAGCAAGAGGATTTATTGAACCGGCGCGCCGGCGGGGTTCGATCATCCTCGAAAGGAGCGAACCCCGACCTCAGTTATAGAGCAGTTTTTATACACAAAAGCTACAAGTAGGTATAGGTGGGGTGAAGACAATCTGAACAAACTGATTGGTGGGCATAGCTTGACCTTTACAGAGATAGGTCTGGAAATTATCAGATTGAAAAGGCTGACTGACCACCTTGCGGCGGTTAGCCAATTCTCAGAAAAACAGTTCTCTAGGAAAGTTTAACAGAAAAACAATTACCCGGGGGGGTCTCTTGTGAGGGCCAGGAAACTAGACTATAGGTCATCAGATAGGGGGCACGTTCTTTTTCCATGAGTCATGACTTGCCTCTAAGGATCAGAACAAAGGATTACTTTTAAAATTTAACTTTTTCTCTTCATCTACATGTTGGATTGCACATGGCATAGTTTTTTCAGTAAAGACTTAGAGTAAAAATTTCCATGTTCTTACACTTACAACAAAGACAGAGTGAATCTTAATCTTACCTAACAAATAATATATGTGTCATTCAGCTTTCCTAATTTGAATATCCATTAAATAGATACAACACTAAAAGCATATCAAATGTCCTTGATTTGATTACAGATGTTATTTTTCTGATTTTAGGTTGTTTTATTCAAAAATTAAAATGTGTTTACTCTGACATTTGTTGGCCTGACTGTCATAGAAAGTTTTGCAGTTTGTTAGAATCTCATTGTGTTTGGATTAGCAAGGACATAGATATCATCATTTACTGCTTTTCCAATTAATTTAACCAATGGAACTGTTATTTCCAAGGAAAATATTTTCCAGTCATTATGGAAAATAGATCAAAGGAGATTTGCTCTTAGTAAAGCAAGGGTAGTAATTAGTTTTCCTGGGGACTTGGATATCTCTGGGGCATCTCAGAGCTCCTCAGACCCTGATGAAGTACAGTGATGCCCTTTTTTTAAATGAAGAAATCTTCTTCATAAAAACAACATAATAGATACTGGCAGAGCTAGATATGGAGGCTGATTTCTTGCTTCTTAATTCTAGTGTTTACATTATATCAGACTTGACAGGCATTCATGACTTCACAATGATAAAAGTTTGAGGGAAAAATATTTCCAATACATATTTCAAAATAATTAATTTTACAATGATTCATGGCTATAAATGGACCTACCAGGTGGCACTGGTGTTAAAGAGCCTGCCTTCCAATGCAGGAAACATAAGAGATGCAGTTTTAATCCCTGGATCAGGAAGGTCCCCTGGAGGAGGGCATGGAAATACTTTCCAGTATTCTTGCCTGGGGAATCCCATGGACAGGTACGCCTGGCAGGCTACAGTCCATAGGGTCACAAAGAGTCAGACACGACTGAAGCTACTGAAAACACAAACATATACGCCACATGTCTATAAATATCCTTTCACACTTGCGGTTCTCATTCCTATAAACATTTTCTAATACAGCAATCAGCTCCATAAAAATCATTTCCACTGGTAATTATTCTACTGAAATATAATTATCTTTTACCTTCCTGTCATTATCTACGTATAACATTAAAAACATGACAACTACTGCTTTGTATTTTACCTAATACAGAAATTGGAACTGAATTAGAGCACAAATATTTGTTTAATCAATTAATTAATCTTGTCGTTTCTGCCATTTCTTTTTGCCTGATATAAATAGAAGATGTACTGACAAGGAAAGCAATAACTATTTCTTAGTTTTTTGTTTAACTCAATATTTGACAATTTTAAAAGACATAATAATTTTATAGAGACTCAAGTTTCTATAGCAGTTAATCTGTCCTTCTATTCCATTCATCCCATGACCCAAACTCCATTTTCAGACATAGTTTTCAAAGGGTACAATGACTTGTGTGTCCATCTTCAGAACAAATTCTGAGCAATGATGAGGCAAAGCTATTTTGCGTTCATAATGGCAATTGGAAGCACAACACAAAAGCTGTATATAAAAATTAGTTAATAAGCAGCTTTAACTTAAATTTGATAGCTAACAAAGAAAAGATAAAATCTTGTTAGTGTTTGTATATTAAGATTTAGGCATGTATATTTAGGCTTGTATATTAAGATTTAGGCATGTGTTTTGTATTTGTGTATGTATAAGTAATAGCTTATAATGCACATGTATAAGCAGATTAAAATAATGTGTTGTATAATATTCAAACATAATTAAGAGGTATAAAGATGTGAATTATCACTGGTCTAAAGTTTGATTTCAATAAATCTTGAATAATTTCAGATATAGCCATCATAGAAAGACATGGCTGATATTGTCCTAATCATACCAGGGATCAGAGCATCATCTTCTATAAGATAGTTACTTTTCTTGTTCTCTCACAGATTTCTTTGTTCATGATCAGAGAATGTATGAATTACCTTTGTGGTTATATAAAATACATTTAAAATTAAGAGTCCTTTACTTGGTACTTCTTGCCAATAAATCAGTTCTATTTTTTTCTCATAGCTATCTATGTTTGGGGTTGTTTGGAAAGAAATACTTTTGCTGAAAATTCAAATGCATGCAGATTATAGCATGTATAGAGAATAGTTTTGTATAGAATTATGACCTAATCTGTTTCTTGCCCTTGGAACAATGGAGTCCCATGGTCCTTAAAAAGAATATTATTTTGAGCTAAGCAAAACTTTTTTCCAAAATAACTACCATTCTAGCACTAAATTTCAATATGGATAGCAGAACTATCCTTTTCATACCTTACCCCTAACATCAATAGCAAAGATTAGCTATGAAAAAAAACATGCTTTTAATTATTAGTATTTAAAGCATAAACAACCATTGCTGGGATACATACGACCATAACCATCTTACCCTGTTGCCTTCTGTCTTGCCCTATCAACTCAAAATTAGCTATCAGGAAGTGGTCCTTTGGCATCACTTTGGAAATCCAAGTATGCTATAACTGACACAGTTCAATTCCATAACCTGTAAACGTGTGACACTCTCTTTGCATTTTTGGGATTTCTAGTGTTCACTTTTCTGTGAGGATGGTGTCTACATCGTTATGTCCTGAGGTCATCTTTATTTTCAGAATTCAACATAGTGTGCACTCACTTTAGAGATTTTTCTGTGAAAGCCACTGTGTGAGTTTTAGTCTGATTTATTGATCACTTGGTAGATTAAGTAGAAGCACTACTAACTGTTCTTTCTTTCAATTTCACTTTGCTCCTTATACCTATTTTTCATTTA
The DNA here is from genome assembly GCA_006410615.1 of Neotragus moschatus. NCBI lineage: Eukaryota > Metazoa > Chordata > Mammalia > Artiodactyla > Bovidae > Neotragus > Neotragus moschatus. The sequence goes on from SJYA01001190.1 coordinate 634,816, forward strand.
TCTCCTTTCACTTTTCAGGTACTTTTACTTTTTTCCCCCACTTTATGGAAGAAGATTTTCCATTTTCTTAAAGCTTTGATATCAAGGGACACCAGGTTTGTCGTTAGGAAATTTACCATTTTCAAATTTGTCTATATAAACCCAGAGAGGTGCTCAGCCAAACAGAGTCCCTCAGGGTATCGATGTCTTCCCTCCTGTGAACTGAAAGGGAGATGGAAAAGCAAACCAAGAAAACAATGACAAAACATTTCCTACCATGGGGTACAGATCATTATCTTGAGGTCCTTCTCTAATACTTTACACAGTGCTCTGAGAGCTACAGTTCTACTTTGGCAGTTTAGAAATTCTTGAGGATTTGCTTCTCTGTTTAGAATCTAATTCTGTATCTTATACCTTGTTGCATGTCATTAAGCTTTTTCCTTTGTGTGACTACCGTAGTGTCCTTATGTCACCCAATTCTATTTGTAAACCATAAGGATTTGGTTTCTTAAACACCCTTCCTCTGACAACCTGATCTTAGAACTTTAGCAAACCCTTTTCTATAAATGTGGGCTTTCCTGGTGGCTCAGATGGTAAAGAATCTGCCTGCAGTGCGGGAGACTCAGGTTTGATCCCTGGGTCAGAGAAATCTCCTGGAGTAGAGGATGGCTACCCACTCCAGTAGTTTTGCCTGGAGAATCCTGTGGACAGAGGATCCTAGTGGGGTCCATGGGGTCCATGGGGTCCCAGAGAGTTGGATATAACTGAACACCTAACACTTTCACTTTTCTGTAAATATTAGGTTTCCAACTTTTATAAGTTGCTCACACCTCTTTATAGAATTCTGGGCAACTACATTGAATGGCTTAATAAATATTCATTTAGTTATTTACATATCATATTTGAACTACACAGACATCACTGAAAAATTCTCTTACAATCCTGACTTTGTTTTATAGTTCTAAATATTCTTACCCTTGAAACTTCAGAATATCCATCAACATACATTTTTCTCTCTAGATATGGTACTCTAAATTTCCTTCTTCTCCTTTGGGGTCTAAATCACCATATCAGATATATACAATATCTTTATTCATTTCCACACATGCAAGTTATGTTTCCCTTGACTGTATTGTCAGCAAGACACATGGTACTCATCTTCAGGATTTTCTCCTTGAGCGTAGAATGCTATTTAAGTTCTTAGAGAAGGATTCTGAGATTTCACTGAGCATTCCCATTTCTATTAGAGATATAGTAGATGCTTGAACTGTACTGCATTATATAAATTTCCCAGAAATGTTTTAAAAGATATATAGTATTATTTCTTTATCTACAGTGCCAGAATTTAGGTATAAGGAAGGTGTATTCATCTACTGTGAGGTGAAGTGAAGTGTTAGTCACTCAATCATTTCTGACTCTCTGCGACCCTATGTACTGTAGCCTACCAGGCTCTTCTGTCCATAGAATTCTCCAGACAAAAATTCTGGAATGGGTTGCCATTCCCTTCTCCAGGGGATCTTCCTGACCCAGGGATCAGACCCAGGTCTCCTGCCTTGCAAGCAGATTCTTTACCATCTGAGCCACCAGGGAAGGCCATTCATTTACTAGGTGTGCCATAGCAAAAAAAAAAAAAAAAACCCACACACTGGGGGTCTTAAAGAAGAGGATGTATTTTCCTCAAAATTGAAGAGGCTAGAAGTCTGAGGTCAAAGTATAGGCAGGGTTACTTCCTTGCGTAATTCAACTTTAGTTTACGAGTGGCTGTCTTTTCCTTTGTGCCTTCACATGTTCTTTCCCCTTGTATCCATGCCCTAATCTCTTCTTATAAGGACTCCATTCACATTGGATGACGGTCGACCCTAAAGACTTTATTTTACTTTTTTAAAGAATTTATTTCTACTAAAACAGTCATATTCCAAAGTTGGGGAGGTTAGGACTTCAGTATATGAATTGCCCTGGGAGGGGAGAGGCAATTCAGTCTGCAACAGGAGATCAAATTTCTTCAACAAACTGTCAGAGATGGGCAATGGTAGAGCCATGCTGATTATCAATTCCTTGCATTAGTGTCTCTAGGTGATCACAAACATACAGATTAGGGGATTTTCACTTCATTAAAAGAAAAGAAAACTATCAATTATTTCCTAGCACATATGCCAAATAATCAGTAACAGTTTCTACCTTGTCATATGCAGTTTATATTTTTCCCCACCAAAAAAAAAAAAAAAAAAAAAAAGGCTAAAACGAAAGCACTATCTCTTTGTTTGTTTGTTTTGAATATGTCTTCCAAAATAGGACAATTCTTGAGATGATTTGCTTTGTGGAATTCTGACTCTGAAGTAGAATTTATGTAACTGTGCAGATCTCAATCAGTTTAAAATTCAGCTAAAATAATTTTTATTTTTACTATGACATGACCATTTGCTTATTTGTTGTTCAGTTGCTAAGTTATGTCCAAGTCTTTGCCACCCTATGGACTATAGCCCTCCAGGCTCCTTCTATCAGTGGAATTTCCCAGGCAAGAACACTGACGTGGATGACCATTTCCTTCTCCAGGGAATCTTCCAGACCCATGGACCAAACCCGCCACTCCTGCAGTGGCAAGCAGATTGTTGACCACCATGCTTTCAGGGAAGACCCTCATTTGTTTATTGTGTGTGCTTGTGCTTGTGCGCTCAGTCTCTCAGTCGTGTCCAGCTCTCTCTGCCTCATGGACTATAGCCCACCAATTCCTGCTGTCCATGTGATTTCTTTTACACAAGAATGCTGGAATGGATTGCCATTTCCTTCCCCAGGGGAATCTTCCCGACCCAGCGTTTGAACCTACATGTCCTTCATGGACAGGCAAATTCTTTACCGCTGAGCCACCAAGGGAGCCAATCAAAGCTTCATGTTTAGGTTGTAAACTGTAGCAGGCCTTGGGCACATTATAACTCCTTATTTGCATTAAAAAAATAAATGTGTTATGTTGGGTAGATTTGGGCCCATGGTGGTTTAGTCGCTATATCATGTTTCACTCTTGTGACCCCATGGAATGTAGTCTACCAGGCTCCTCTGTCCATGGGATTCTCCAGGCAAGAATACTGAGTGGGTGGTCATTTCCTGCTCCAGGGGATCTTTCCCAGCCAGGAATTGAACCTGGGTCTCCTGCATTGCAGGCAAAGTCTTAACCAACTGGAGAATCCCTAGGATTTGGGCCCAACTGTCTAAGTTACCATCATCTGACAATAACTAGAAATTTATCAATGGGTGCTTTCAAGAACTGTAGAGGGCATAAGATTTTATTTTACCTACCAGAAAATATATTAACTTGACAGTTTCATAATATACTGATAAGATACACGAGATTCCCAGGTCTAAGACAAAGATCTTTATTACTCATTGCAGAGCAAAAAGCATAAGCCTTGTGCTCATGGTGGCTTGCCATGTCTCCTTAGTGCTATAACAGAGACTTGAATGAAAATATGTGGATACCCCATATACATTTGTATATTTGTGTGAGAGCCAAAGAATCTAATGCAGCCTATGGACATTTGATAATATGCTTTAATAAACCTGCTTGATCTTTACCTGGAGGGAGCAGCACTTTGCTCTAGAGAGTGTTAATAACACTATTTCTGTCATCCAGGTTGTCACTGTTCAATTGTTCTTGAACAGACAATGTGAAAGGGAAGTTGTCAGTACCTTTGCTTGATAAGATATGAAGAAATGTAAGAAAAACATAGAGAATTATGTCCTGAAATGGAAAAGCGTAAATTAATGAAAGATATCATATAACTATCATAACTTATAACTTGTCATACCAAACACCCTCTTCCAACAACACAAGAGAAGACTCTACACATGGACATCAACAGATGGTCAACACCAAAATCAGATTGATTATCTTCTTTGCAGCCAAAGATGGAGAAGCTCTATACAGTCAGCAAAAACAAGACTGGGAGCTGACTGTGGCTCAGATCATGAACTCCTTATTGCCAAATTCAGACTTAAATTGAAGAAAGTAGGGAAAACCACGAGACCATTCAGGTATGACCTAAATCAAATCCCTTATGATTATACAGTGTAAGTGAGAAATAGATTTAAAGGACTAGATCAAATAGACAGAGTGCCTGATGAACTATGGATGGAGGTTCGTGATATTGTACAGGAGACAGGGATCAAGAACGTCCCCATGGAAAAGAAACGCAAAAAAAGCAAAATGGCTGTCTGGGAGGCCTTAAAAATAGCTGTGAAAAGAAGAGAAGCAAAAAGCAAAGGAAAAAAGGAAAGATATAAGCGTCTGAATGCAGAGTTCCAAAGAATAGCAAGGAGAGATAAGAAAGCCTTTCTTAGTGATCAGTGTAAAGAAATAGAGGGAAATAACAGAATGGGAAAGACTAGAGATCCCTTCAAGAAAATTAGAGATATCAAGGGAACATTTCATGCAAAGATGGGCTTGATAAAAGACAGAAATGGTATGGACCTAACAGAAGCAGAAGATATTAAGAAGAGGTGACAAGAATACACAGAAGAACTATACAAAAAGGATCTTCATGACCCACATAATCACAATGGTGTGATTACTCACCTAGAGCCAGACATCCTAGAATGTGAAGTCAAGTGGGCCTTAGGAAGCATCACTAGGATCAAAGCTAGTGGAGGTGATGGAATCCCAGTTGAACTAGTTAAAATCCTGAAAGATGATGCTATGAAAGTGCTGCACTCAGTATGCCAAAAAATTTGGAAATCTCAGCAGTGGCCAAAGGGCTGGAAAAGGTCAGTTTTCACTACAGTCCCAAAGAAAGGCAATGCCAAAGAATGCTCAAACTACCACATAATAGCACTCATCTCACACACTAGTAAAATAATGCTCAAAATTCTCCAAGACAGGCTTAAGCAATATGTGAACCGTGAACTTCCAGATGTTCAAGCTGTTTTTAGAAAAGTCGGAGGAACCAGAAATCAAATTTCCAACATTCACTGGATCATTGAAAAAGTAAGAGAGTTCCAGAAAAACATCTATTTCTGCTTTATTGACTATGCCAAAGCCTTTGACTGTGTGAATCACAATAAACTGTAAAATTCTGAAAGAGTTGGGAATACTAGACCATCTGACCTGCCTCTTGAGAAACCTATATTCAGGTCAGGAAACAACAGTTAGAACTGAACATGGAACAACATACTGATTTCACATAGGAAAAGGAGTACATCAAGGTTGTATATTGTCACCCTGCTTATTTAAGTATATGCAGAATACATCATGAGACACTCTGGGCTGGAAGAAGCACAGCTGGAATCAAGACTGCTGGGAGAAATATCACTAACCTCAGATATGCAGATAACATCAACCTTATGTCAGAAAGTGAAGAGGAAAGCGAAAAAGTTGGCTTAAAGCTCACCTTCCAGAAAACTATCATGGCATCTGGTCCCATCAATTCATGGGAAATAGATGGGGAAACAGTGGAAACAGTGTCAGACTTTATTTTTGGGGGGGCTCCAAAATCACTGCAGATGGTGACTGCAATCATGAAATTAAAAGATGTTTACTCCTTAGAAGGAAAGATATGACTAACCTAGATACCATAGTGAAAAGCAGAGACATTATTTTGCTAACAAAAGTCCCTCTATTCAAGGCTGTGGTTTTTCCATTGGTCATGTATGGATGTGAGAGTTGGACTATGAAAAAAGCTGAGTGCCAAAGAATTGATGCTTTCGAACTGTGGTGTTGGAGAAGACTCTTGAGAGTCCCTTGGACTGCAAGGAGATCCAACCCGTCCATTCTAAAGGAGATCAGTCCTGGGTGTTCATTGGAAGGACTGATACTGAAGCTGAAACTCCAATACTTTGGCCACCTCATGCAAAGAGTTGACTCACTGGAAAAGACCCTGATGCTGGGAGGGATTGGGGGCAGGAGGAGAAGGGGATGACAGAGGATGAGATAGCTGGATGGTATCACCAACTCGATGGACATGAATTTGAGTTTACTCTGGGAGTTGGTGATGAACAGGGAGGCCTGGTGTGCTGCGATTCATGGGGTCGCAGAGACAGACATGACTGAGTGACTGAATTGAACAGACCTGATCTTGTAACTGCTTATCAGCAGTCTTGCATCATCTAGTATTTACCCACTCTGAGAAAATTTGGTCCAAAAAAGTCAATAGCTTATCCTTCCTTTAGTGCTGCTTTTCAACCAGGTTTGAACGATTTGAAAACTAAGCTATATCTGAAGTATTCAACCAAAGATGTAGTATGTTACAGCATTAGTACTTGCTGTAAAAGTATATTTGATTCATGCATGTCCCTGTGTAAAAAGCAAATAGGAATTTCTCCATTTTCAAAATTCATGTGTATAGTAGAATGCGTCATTTAGTTCAGCTGTTACTATTGAAATTAAAATTTGGATAAGATCATATATGAATCTTTTTGTTCTAGTAGTCTTCTTAAGTTTTAGTTAGAGCACGGTATCTGTTTAGGAAGTACATTCCTTATTGTGTCTATTTAACAATAAGCTATAATTTGTAACTAATCAGATATTTGGGCAAGAAAGCTACTAGTTTCCCTATTTATGTGTGCACAAATCTAATTTCATGTTGATTTCATAATGGGGTATTTGTATGCCACACAATTAGATGCTTTCAACACAACTGTCTTTTATTTATAGCTTCTGAGGTCAGCAGTGTTATCGAAGTAATTTTTGTTGACCAAAAGAGCCAACTCATGGGACCGTGATGAAGGATGGAATATCTCATTATTGGATGAAATTACTTGAAGCTGGAAAAGTTATAACTTTTTGTTTTGTTTTTCTTTTTTTGTTGTTTTGGGAGGATTTTAATATTCATGGGAGAAATTTGTTAGTTTTCACTGCTGGTCTGTAATAACATTTGTGAATTTTTTCAAGTTGTAATTAATAAGTCTCAGTTATCTGCTTTCAATTCAACTAGACATTAACATTGTGTTTTGACTGAGCCGTATGTCAACATATTGTGTCAACAACTATATGTTTGTTTTTACTCATTTAATGTAAAATTGGTTCATTCTGGATACCACATTTTTCTGAAGGTAACTCAACCATGCTTCCAAACATTTCCTCTGTTGCTTGTTATTTTATATAGCAAATTAAAGACTGTAGAAAAATTCTCTAAACATGTCCTCATAAATGTATTACACATTAATATAGGTACTTTGTTTCATAAATCTAAATCTCATGCACAGGAAAAATAAATATTTTAAAATTCCCCAATTTTGTTGAGGGTTCAAGTTATTTTATTTTTATCTTTGATTATTGAGAGTCAATCTGACACTATAGCTTTGATCTAAAATCTTCTGGGTTACCAAGAATCAAAAATGTTACAGCCTTTATGTGTTTTATCACATAGATTTTTATCACTTTAATATGATAATGGGTCAGTCTCCACTCAAACAGTGCCAAAGCATGACATTTTTACAATCCCCATTACCTCTGCAGTACACTTAAATTTGATTTATACTTACTGTTTTATGGCATGTTTGTCCTTATGAGACACTGAACAATGAGATAAAAAATATTAATGTAATTGCCTTTCAGAAAAAGTAAATATCTTGGTTGTCATAGTCTAGATACGCAATGCTGACAGCAGCAGCAAAAATACCAGGTCACAAAGGAAGAGAAAAGCATCATTTGCTTCTTCAAAATGTAAAATATAGAGGCTAACATACAGAGAAAACTGGGAAAAGATGAGGGTAAACAGTACTTTTAAGAGAAAAAAGGAGAATATAAAATGGAATTATATAAATTATAGGGTCATGTGTATATAGTATGTATAGGTTATATATGCATATGAGAAAAATCAAGAAATTACAACCATAAATTATTTGAAAATATTTTGTTATACAGTTGCTAAGTCATGTCTGACTCTTTGTGACCCCATGAACTGCAGCATGCCAAGCTTCCCAGTCCTTTACCATGTCCCCGGAGTTTGCTTAAACTCATGTCCATTGAGTTGGTGATACCATCCAACCATCTTATCCTCTGTCATCCCCTTCCCCTCCTTCCCTCAATCTTTCCCAGCATCAGGGTCTTTTCCAATGTGTCGGCTCTTTGCATCAGGTGGACAAAGAATTGGGGCTTCCACTTTCAGCATCAGTCTTTCTAGTGGATATTTAGGGTCAATTTTCTTTGGGATTGACTGGTTTAATCTCCTTGCTGTCCAGGGGACTCTCAAGAGTCTTCAGTACCACAATTTGAAAGCATTAATTCCTCAGCACTCAGTCCTCTTTAGGGTCCATCTCTCACCTCTGTATATGACTACTGGAAAAATCATACCTTTGACTATACAGATCTTGGTCAACAAAATGACGTCTCTGCTTTTTAATATGCAGTCTATGTTTGTCATATCTTTATTTCCAAGGAGCGAGTGTCTTTTAAAATATGTAGAAATGAGAATAATTTTATTTTAAAATATGTAGGAATTAGAATAGTCTGAGTGGCAGTTGCCAGTGAAATGGAAGATGACGATAGTTTTATCCAGAAGAAAAAATAAATAAATAAACCTTGTCTTTTAAATCAGTTTTTGAGCTATAGTACCCTTCTTCTTTCATTGTTTCCATGCTTGGTATGAATTTCCCTATCTCCTGGATTTTTTACCCTTACATTGCACATTGGCAAACTTCAAGGTGATCTATGTATTATTGTCTTATACTTAACTGAATTACTCATAGTTGGAACTTTTGTTTTTCCAGGTGGATTGCATGTAAGCTTCATGATTCTTGTAATTAATTGTTAACATTTATTTTTTCATTCATTCAGCTTAACTAATAATCATTGAATTAAATTTAATTGATTCATTTGCTTAGGTATCTAATAGTTATTTGTGAACAATATTTAGAACTACTAAGAGAACAGAATATTTGCATTTGGAGTATGCACTATGTTACAAGGCATAACCCATCTGGTCAAGAATGGATGACAGAGAAAAGTGAAAACATAAAATGAGTCATAGTAAACTAAGGAAAAAGTCATCATTGGTTTCCATTTTAACATTGATTTCAATATAACAGTTGAAATATTTTTTTATTTCTATATCATAATCTATGATAGAAAGACATACCATATATATGAATATGTTTTTGTTAATTTAAAGTATAATGTATTGTGAAGAGTCCCACTTCCTTGAAGAATGTAATATGGATTTAATAATATCATATAGTTGTAGATATGCATAAACATATATCTATATGTCTATATATAAACACACTACCCCAAGTCTGTGTCAACACAGACCTAGTATTTAGATATATAGGTAAATGGATAAATTTAAATCTATAACTTTATCTATAACTATCAGTATATGTCTATAAATATATAGAAAGAAAGAGCCAGATGAATAGAAAAAGAGAGATGGAGAGACAGACCTAGATATATAGAGCTGTGTAGATATAGATCTATGTGGATATAAATGTACGCTTTATGTATGTGATTATATAATTAGTTTTCTAAGCAAGAACAACTCCATACATATAAAAACATATCTAATTTGCTTACTACTGCATGTAAGTACTTAGCATGTTACCTTTGATACATTAATAGCCAATGGACACCTGATACCTGAGTGCATGAATGAATGATTAAATATTCACATGTATGATTGACAGTATATGAAACAGAGTTAGAAAAAAAACAAAAACAGAAACCACTGTTTATTACACCTCTCAGATCCTCTAAATGGAAATTCTCATTTAAACAACTTATTTTAGGAATTAGAACTCAATCACATGTGCATGGGTGTGAACATGTAAAGGCTAGTGTATGTGTATGTATGTGTGTGTGTGTTTGTGTATACCCATTGTGTATCTGTGAGAAAAATATACCTATGCTCACCATAAATACAGACATGAATGTGTATATATACATATAAACATTTTTCTTCAGTGAGACAATTTTAAATTTGAGATTCAAATATAAAAATACCACTCACCCTTATATTCTAAATCTGTATGAACACCCCTCCTCCTGCCCCAATTCTGGCATCTATTCTAGCTTTACATTCCCTAGATATTTAAATTTATATTTTTCTGTTTGTGTATATATATATATATATATATATACACACACATACAAACACACACACACAATAACCTCATACATAAAAGGTTATTGTAAGTGGCTTCAAATATTTTTTGAGATTGAGTCTGGAGATAGTGAAGGACAGAAGTCTTCCTGTCTTCTGGGAAGAGAGGCAGCCTGGCATACTGCAGTCCATGGGGTCCTAAGGAGCTGTACAAGACTCAGTGACTGATCAGCAACAACTGGCATATATAAAAGGATTAAATAATCAAACACTCCAATAAATTCTCTCTTATTCTAGTTACATTTTGCCTACAGTATCATTGGAAATTACCGAGTTAAACATTGTGGAGTATAGATTATTTAATTGTTAGATTATCCCTTCTACTGTGGACCTATTTAACTCCTGTGGCCAGTGATGTCTATAATAAAATAACTGGAAGAACTTCCACAACAGCAATCCGCATTAATTCCCCAGTGGCTTAGGGATAAACAACCCACCTGCAATGCAAGAGACTTGGGTTCAGTCCCTGTGTGGGGAAGATCACCTGGAGGAGGAAATGCCAACCCAGGATTCTTGCCTGGAAAAGCCCATGGGCAGAGGAGCCTGGCTAGCCACAGGCTATGGAGTTGTGAAGAGTTGGTCATGATGTAGCAACTAAACAACAAAAGCTGTTAAAGTTTCCTGAGTTCCTCTCTTTGAAATATAGCTTCCCATCTCCCCTTTTAACTTTTTTTTTCTTTCTTTTTTTTGTTAGTATTTCTATCTGCTTTATTTTATTTTTTAATTTATTTTAATTGGAGACTAATTACTTTACAATATTGTATTGGTATTGCCATACATCAACATGAATCTGCCACAGGTATACACGTGTTCCCCATCCTGAACCCCCCTCCCTCCTCCTTCCTTGTACCATCCCTCTGGGTCGTCCCAGTGCACCAGCCCCAAGCATCCAGTATCATGCATTGAACCTGGACTGGGGATTCGTTTCATATATGATATTATACATGTTTCAATGCCATTCTCCCAAATCATCCCCCCTCTCCCTCCCACAGAGTCCAAAAGACTGTTCTATACATCTGTGTCTCTTTTGCTGTCTCGCATACAGGGTTATCATTACCATCTTTCTAAATTCCATATATATGCGTTAGTATACTGTGTTGGTGTTTTTCTTTCTGGCTTACTTCACTCGGTATAATAGGCTCCAGTTTCATCCACCTCATTAGAACTGATTCAAATGTATTCTTTTTAATGGCTGAGTAATACTCCATTGTGTATATGTACCACAGCTTTCTTATCCATTCATCTGCTGATGGACATCTAGGTTGNTACCATCTTTCTAAATTCCATATATATGCGTTAGTATACTGTGTTGGTGTTTTTCTTTCTGGCTTACTTCACTCGGTATAATAGGCTCCAGTTTCATCCACCTCATTAGAACTGATTCAAATGTATTCTTTTTAATGACTGAGTAGCACTATCTAGAATATTTGAGAAGTTAGAAAACCCTTTATACTTGGGGTTTACAGAGACTCTTGGTTTATCCTGTTTTCTTTTACTCTTGTTTGTAAGTACTTTCTTTTATTGTTGCAAAGAGTTGGTCATGGCTAAGCGAATGAACTGAACCTGAATTTCTCTTATTGTCAAATTTAGTTGACATTGTGTGATAAATTATATGCTCACATTATTTATAATGAGGACTAATTATTTTCAATCCCAATCTATTCCTCTTCCATTTTTCTTGCTGTTCCACTGAGCATTTGTTTACTTCTCTATTTTGAGGGGAAAGGCAGTTACAGTGATGATAAACTGATACAGCTTTAATATTCAAGATGTGCTACCTTAGAAGTACATCCTCCTAAAATCAAAATTTCCACCTCATTCAAATTCCCAATATAATGACACCTAGTATGCTAAATAATAATTAGCAAAACAACGGGGAAATCTGTCAAAGCTTTTTTATTTTTCCTTTTAAGCACAAAGTAAAAATATCTTTACAAGGAATGTAGGTCTATGTCTACACTTCAGAGAGTCTAAGGTTGGAATGTAGCAATTGAGCGCTCTGACTTTTGCCAGGTCCAGGGAAATGTCTTTTTGTTATCAGAAAATAGTGTTAAACTTTGAATTAAAATTATTTAAATCAAATTTTCATAGGGTTCAACTTTAGACCTAACCATATGACTCTTTCATCATGCTGCTGCTGTTGCTAAGTCACTTTAGTTGTGTCCAACTCTGTGCAACCCCAGAGATGGCAGCCCACCAGGCTCCCCCATCACTGGGATTCTCCAGGCAAGAACACTGGAGTGGGTTGCCATTTCCTTCCCCAATGCATGAAAGTGAAAAGTGAAAGTAAAGTTGCTCAGTCGTGTCCGACTCTTAGCGACCCCATGGACTGCAGCCCACCAGGCTCCTCCATCCATGGGATTTTCCAGGCAAGGGTACTGGAGTGGGGTGTCATTGCCTTTTCCTCTTTCATCATATGTAAACCTAATAACATTATTTGGTCAAAAAAAAAAAAGTACCATGGTCTTGATATCATTAAAATTTTTATATTTATAAAAGTATAGATAATAGTTTAATGAATTACAGAATATTGATTGTCCCAAATTGATGAGCATTGATATTTATTTTTTAAAGTGTTATTTAAATAAATATTTTAAAAATTGCATGTGTGCTTGTGTGCTCAGTTGTGTCCAACTCTTCGCAACCCCATGGGCTGTAGCCCTCCAGGCTCCTCTGTCCATGTGATTTCCCAGGCAAGAATACTGGAGTGGGTTCTCATTGCCTTCTCCAGGGCTTTCTCCTGACTCAAGGACTGAACCTGTTTCTCCTGAGTCACCTACATTTGCAGGCGGATTCTTTACCACTGAGCCACCTGGGAAGCCCATGGAATCTAAATAACTCTGTTTCCCTCTCCAAGTTTACTCCACTTCTATCAACGCTAACAACAACTCTCAAACATTGTAAGAGTCCTGCAAGCCCAACTCCATATATTTAATACATGAAAATAATACACATAAATAATAATAGCCATCATCTACTTTTCTTGCTCTATTTATTTTCACATTTGGTACTAAATAAACATTTGTGGTGTGCTTAGTTGCTTCAGTCATGTCCGACTCTTTGTGACCCCATGGGCAGTAGACCAACCAACTCCTCTGTCCACGGGGACTCTCCAGGCAAGAATACTGGGGTGAGTTGCTGTGCGCTCCTCCAAGGAATCTTCCCAATCTGGGGATGAAAGCCAGGCCTCCCGCATAATGGGTGGATCCTTTACCACCTGAGCCACCAGGGAAGCCCAAATAAACATTTAATATTCATCTATTTTAATGTTTCCAGTGTTCCATTTGACAATGTTCCCGTTTCCTCTTTCATTTCTTTTGCTCATTTGGAAGTCATTTGACTTATTTCTCATCTCTAATTAGTTGTGTTTATACTTTTTATCCTAGTTATTTTACTCAAACTGCTTTCATGTTACTCAGTTTATACAAAGACCTTCAGTTCAGTTCAGTAGGTCAGTTGTATCCGACTCTTTGCGACCCCATAAATCGCAGCACACCAGGCCTCCCTGTCCATCACCAACTCCCGGAGTTCACTCAGACTCACGCCCATCGAGTCAGTGATGCCATCCAGCCATCTCATCCTCGGTCATCCCCTTCTCCACCTGCCCCCAATCCCTCCCAGCATCAGAATATTTTCCAGTAAGTCAACTCTTCGCATGAGGTGGCCAAAGTACCAGAGTTTCAGCTTTAGCATCGTTCCTTCCAAAGAACACCCAGGACTGATCTCCTTTAGGATGGACTGGCTGGATCTCCTTGCAGTCCAAGAGACTCTCAAGAGTCTTCTCCAATGCCACAGTTCAAAAGCATCAATTCTTCAGCTTCTTTATAGTCCAGCTCTCACATCCATGCATGACTACTGGAAAAACCATAGCTTTAACTATATGGACCTTTCTTGGCAAAGCAATGTCTCTGCTTTTTAATATACTATCTAGGTTTGTCATAGCTTTTCTTCCAAGGAGCAAGTATCTTTTAATTTCCTGACTGAAGTCACCATCTGCAGTGATTTTGAAGCCCAAGAAAATAAAATTTGTCACTGTTTCCACTTTTTCCCCAACTATTTGCCACGAAGTGATGGGACTGGATGCCCAATCTCACTTTTCTGAATGCTGAGTTTTAAGCAACTCTTTCACTCTCCTCTTTCACCCTTGTCAAGAGGCTCTTTAGTTCTTCTTTGCTTTCTGCCATAAGGGTGGTTTCATCTGCATATCTGAGGTTACTGATATTTCTCCTGGCAATCTTGATTCCAGCTTGTGAGCTGTTCAGCCTAGCGTTTTGCATGATGTACACTGCATAGAAGTTAAATAAGCAGGGTGACAATATAAAACCTTGATGTACTCCTTTCCAAGTTTTGAACCAGTCCATTGTTTCATGTCTGTTCCTAAATGTTGCCTATTGTCCTTGTCTGGGAATTAATTACACTTTGGGAATTACTGCTGTCAGGTCAATATGATCGTTTTTTTTTTCAAATCTTATTTCTACCAGATAACTCTACTTGATTTCAATTAATTTGCATTCCTAGATCCCCAACTTTTTTTTATTATTGGAGTATAATTGCTTTACACTTTTGTGTTTTTGCTGTACAATAATTTGAATCAGCTATATGTATACATATATCGGGCTTCCCTGGTGGCTCAGCTGGTAAAGAATCCACCTGCAATGTGGGAGATCTGGGCTTAATCCCTGGGTTGGGAAGATCTCCTGGAGAAGAGAACAGCTACCAACTCCAGTATTCTGGCCTGGAGAATTCCATGAACAGAATAGTCATGGGGTTGCAAAGAGTCTGACACAATTAAGCAACTTTCACTTCACTTATACATATATCACCTTCCTCTTGAGCCTCCTTTCCACCTCTAATGTGATCCCTTTGATAAACTAATAAAAGACAGTATAAATAGCCTGACAGTATTTTAAGAATTTAAGTATAATAGATTATATGAACCTTCATAACAACTTTATAAAATAAGTTTGTGATTTTCCAGGATTTTAATAATTTACCTACTTTTAACCTTCTAATAAATGCCAATGCTATGATTCAAAACCATCCAGTCTGTCTCCAGAATCCTTTCAGAGCACAAGACTCCATGTGCTTTACCATGACTTAGAGCTGCTTTTCATGCATCAAAAGAATTTATCTGAGTAAACCTCTCCTCACTTAAAGATTTCTCCCATGTACTATTTCTCTTCCCTCTGATACCTCTAGTTCAACTTTGTTCCTGTTTTCAAATTACTCCTGGAATGAATCTCTTCAAAGTTTTTATTGACCCTTCCTGCCTGCCTAAGTCAATGGATTTTAAGTCACATACTAAATCTGACTGTGATTAGAAAATTATTAATTCTCGACCTGCCTCTAGTCTTCGTTTCTGTCACATTTTATTTCAGTGGTTCCAAATAATATTTCTGACCTCATTTTCTGTCATTCAACTTGATGTCCTTATGCTTATAATTCCGGACTCTTTTCTACGAGAAACTATGCTGGCTGAGGTCCTCTGCTTCCACTTCACCTAAGTGATGAACTGCTGCTTATCTCTGTAGCTTTAGCTTCTACGTCATCTCCTCTCTAAAGCCTGAACCTTCTCTCTCAGGTAGCTATTTCTGCCTAGCTATTTTGCATATGCATCACACTGCATATTCTAGAAGCCAAGGGCTAATGTTAGAGCAGAGTGGAAGAGAAGCATCAGAGAGAAAATATTTGATGTCAAACTGCAAGAGTATAAAACAGATGTGAGAGAGAGTCTCCAGGTCCCTTTGTCTTCAATCCTTGCTACATTTTCCTTCTTCAAAAAAACGTCTCCTCTCCCTACCCCATTTGTTGAAACTCTCCCTTTGTTGATTCTTCTTTGAAAACCATCAGGCTTGTCAAAAATTGATAGGGACTTCCATAGTGGTCCAGTGGCTAAGATTCCAAGCTCCCAAGGCAGGGGACCCTGGTTTGATTTCTGGTCAGGGGACTAGATCCCACATGCTGCACCTAAAATCTGGTGCAGCCAAATATATATATTTATAAATATGTATTTTAAAAGGTAGAATAGATAAGCATTTTTTAAAAGATCTTGAAAGGACTATTTTGTCAATTATCAGGATGGGATTGTGGGTCAGAGATATCAAGAAAGAGGCAGGAAAACTGGAAAAATACTCATATCTGCAAACGTTTCAACCACAATTTTCCAGTGAAAACTGAAAACTGCTACCTGGACTATGTCGCCAGAACTAGTATCCCTCTTTTCTCCTCATTCTGTAAAACCCCAACCCTGTTTCCACTTAGTGAACGTTATTTCCTGAATACATGCCTGATTTATGGATCATTTGTCTCTGCCACTGACATAAATACTCACAGCAGATACGCATGTACTCATTTAATAGGAGAGAATGTTGAAGCTACTACTTAGAAGTATGCTCCTGAAATAAATGTATGTAACTTTTTTCTTGATAAGAATTGAAAGTGTCATATTTAGCTTTCATCTTTTCCTTTCTATCTCTTTTAGTAGCAAAAGAAGTTTTAAAATAAGCAGTACCAGTCTTTCCTGTCTTGCCCAAACATGCACAGAGTCTTCCCCATTGTCATAAATTAGAAATAAATCACATGATGATTCCTAAACCCAAAACTGCACAGGTAAACCCAGGACTCTGAAAGGGAGATGAGGATTGTCCAAACACAACTAATAAGGAGGTTTTGCAAAGCAGGAGGAGGGATCAAACTTGAGGCCACAGCACTCACCCATACTTCCTACTTCCCCACTCAACAATCTCATCTCTCCCTGTGTCTTCAGTGACTATATATATGTACCATTTGGATGACTTCAGAATTCACTTGTCTTATAATCACAACACTCCTGAATTATAGATTCCAAGTTCGAATCTGAACACCATTTTTTTCCTCTGAAAACTAATGCTATTTTACTTATTTTCTTTTTAAAAATTCATTTAGTAATATTCGGCTGCACTGGGTCTTAGTTGCAGCATGGAGGCTCTCAGCTGCAGTGTGCAAGATCAGGTTCCCTGATGAGGGGTTGAACCCAGGCCCTTTGCATCGGGAGCGAGGAATCTTAAAGATTGGACCACAGGGAAACCCTCCTTTTAATATCCTTGTATTAGTGTGATTTTCAGATGCACAGCATAATGATTCAGCATTGTGAAATAATGACAGTAAATCTAGTTACCACTAAACACACCCTTGACAGTGCAACAGAAAGCATTGAACTGGCAAATGCCAAACTTAGCATGTCCAAAAGAGAACCTATTTTTCTCTTTCAAATGTGTTCTTTCTTAGAATTTATACTTTGTTAAGAGAGTTTGTCTACAGACCCAGCTAAAACTTGGGAGTCATCCTAATTCCCTTTTCATTGTCCTAAGCTATCAATCAGTCATAGCATCTACATGTGCTAACTGCTAAGTTGCTTCAGTTGTGTCCAATTCTGTGAGACCCCATGGACTGTAGCCCACCAGGCTCCTCTGTCCATGGAGATTCTCCAGGCAAGAACACTGGAATGTGTTGCCCTGCTTCTTCCAGGGGATCTTCCTGACACAGGGAATGAACCCACACCTTTTATCTCTCCTACATTGGCAAATGGATACCATTGGCACCATGTGGGAAGCCCCATCATCTATCAACACAGAGTCTACCTGATCTATATATCTAAGTTCTGTATCCTTCACAGATCTCCACTATCTTATTATTTCAGCTCTTCATCATTTCTGACCTGGTATTTTACAGTAACCCTTCAATCAGTTCCTCTGTTTACATTTAAATACAACTTTAAATCTACCCTCCTCTTCACTTACAATAGCATCGTATCTACTCCCCTGCCCTCGGTCCCTTTTGGATACAGCCTGTCTTCTGGTCTTATTTATCTATTTAGAATTCCCTGAATGTTGTGTGCCCTTTGACAAATTGTGCCTGTTATGCAATGTTCCCACTGCTTGGCCTACTTTACATTCACAATCTGCTGGCAGGATTTCTAATTACCCTTCAGGACTCAGCATTAATGTTACCTTTCTCTGAAATCTTTCCTTGTACCCTTGGCAAGAGTACTGTTACCTTCCTCTGTATTCTCACAGTAATCTGTACATATATCTACCATGGAACCTATCAAAACACATCACAGTGGCTTGCTTATGCACCCTTTCCCACTTTGACAGCCCTGCTATTCTCTGAGGTTCTGCCATGCACGCACTATATATTGTTCAACTTTTTCTCCCTGGGGATAAGCAGAGAGCTTCAGATAGAGTCAGTTCTAAATTAATGCTTGAAATATTTTTTGAATGCATGAACACATTCCTGATTTCCTGTCCCAGATATATTCCAGTGTAGCCAAACAGTAGAGCTCTTGAAAATCTTCACAAATTTTAAACGAAGAAAGCTTTCATATGTGACGTTATGGTCAAATATTCCTCCAAAGAAACAGCTCTCTTTATGTGCATAAGAAATAATCAGACAGAATTGTCTATTAACTTTATCTACCTTAATTTTTTTTTTTTTTAGTTTTTCCAGGCTTCTATATTAATCTATTTTCTAGAATAATATCCCAGATATAGTTAAAAACTCTTTTATTGTAGTATTTCCATATCAAGTCATGCTGTTAAAATTACATCATAAGAATATGATTTCACTGGATAAAACAAAATTCATTTGAGTTTGATGGATAAAGCTACAGTGCTGCTTGTAGAATTGATTCCATCCAACTGGTATCCAAAAGTAGTTTAAAGGGCACACCAGAGGCAACGGATACCTTATCACAAATGAAACCCTGTTTCTCTTAATGCTTACGACAAAACTCACTCTCCTGGGCACTCATGCCTGACTGTGCTTGAAATTTCTGCTGTGGGAATTCTCTGGTGGTCCACTGGTTGAAACTGAGTGCTTTCACTGCCATGGCCCACGTTCAATCTCTGGTTGGGTAACTAAGATCCTACAAGTCGCACAGCTTTGTCCAAGAGAAAAAAGGAGGGAGTGAGAGAAAGAAACATCTGTGAAATGTTGCTGCTGCTCCCAAATGAGCTTTTTTTTTTGACAGGCAGCACCTGTTTTTGACAGTCTGCCTGCAATGTGGGAGACATGGGTTCGATCTCTGGGTTGGGAAGATCCCCTGGAGAGGAAATTGGCAACCCGCTCCAGTATTCTTGCCTGGAAAATCCCATGGACCTAGAAGCCTGGCAGGTTACAGTCCATGGGCTCACAAAGCATCAAACATGACTGAGCAACTAACACACCACCTCCTATAGTCACTGTCCATGCAGCTAGATGGTATTATATCCCCAGGTATCACTAACCTCAGCCAGGAAGGTTCATAGTTTCAGGGGTTAAAGAGATGATTTCTAACTGCTTGTCAGAGTACTGATCCTTCATAACAGGCACCATGTCTTCCTAGGCACCATCACTATGACTAGCTACCATGTTTTTTCTTTCTTTAACGCACCAAGTCTCCTGCTGAAGACCAAGATGTCAATCAAGAATCACTGCACTTGGTTCCAGCTATATGGTCCTGAGAATCAGAGTTCTTGGTGAGAAGAGACATCACCAGCTTCCACTAGGCATCCCACTGTGGTGCGTGAGCTTCCTAGGTGCTAAGGAGATAATGTTTTCTGGAGTCTTCTTTGTTCTGAAGTGGACCTGTGTTCCATAGGCAAGCACTAAAAACCTAGAGACACAGGTCCAAGCACTTTTAGAGCATTTCTTACTGCCCCAAAGTCACACAGGTCTATGAACAATTTACGATCTTCTCCTGCTTTTCCTCCATTACTTCTTCCTCTGGTAACCAGTCCTCAGACAGTAATTTTTACATGACTGAGTCAAGAGACATGTTTAATTCTTAAACTTCCAGCCATAAATCACACTTCATTTTCTGAAATGACAGAAGTCAGGATGGCATTTCCTTAATGTTGCCCCCATGACATTCTAGCCAGCAGATAAATGGCATACTATATCCTCTTCATGGACATTCTTTATATAAACACACACATGCTTGCAAAAACCTTTGTGAAATGCTGTAGGAAAAAATCAGAATGACTTTTTTTTAAATCCATTGTATTGCATAGTTATTTTATTGCAGGATGCTCTGTGTGTGTGTGTGTGTGTGTGTGTGTGTACCTAAGCATATTGATAGAGTTAGTGTCTGTAGAAACACTGCAGTAGTTTTTTCTATGGAAGCTCATTATCTTCTGGACAATCTTCTCTACTAAGACTAATCTTTCATAGGAATATAATCAATAATCAATCTCTCCTGGAGAAAGACTTCTGAGAATTCCATCAAACAAAGCCATTCACCTGTTATTGCCGAGACACGGTTAAAACTTAAAAACATAAACAACTGAGATTTTCACTGTGAAATTTTATAACTATCTACTCTCTTAATGAACACACATGTACACATGCTAGTATAAGTATATATGTAGTTGTGTACGTGTGCATACATATATATATATATATTCATATTTGTATAACCCTAGGCAATGGCACCCCACTCCAGTACTCTTGCCTGGAAAGTCCCATGGATGGAGGAGCCTGGTAGGCTGCTGTCCATGGGGTCGCTAAGAGTCAGACACGACTGAGCGACTTCACTTTCACTTTTCACTTTCATGCATTGGAGAAGGAAATGGCAACCCACTCCAGTGTTCTTGACTGGAGAATCCCAGGGACGGCAGAGCCTGGTGGGCTGCCGTCTATAGGGTTGCACAAAGTCGGACACGACTGAAGCGACTTAGCATGCATGCATGCACTGGAGAAGGAAATGGCAACCCACTCCAGTGTTCTCGCCTGGAGAATCCCAGGGACAGGGGAGCCTGGTGGGCTGCCGTCTATGGGGTTGCACAGAGTCGGACACGACTGAAGCGACTTAGCAGCAGCATGCATATATTTATTTATATTCACATATATGTGTATATATAAACAATATGTATGAAAACACACACATAATATTTATTCTTTGGTGGACTACACAAAACAACAAAATTGATTTTTGTCCACAGTTCACTATTGCTTTGATCCTAGAAGGAAAGAAAAAAAAAAACATGAATCTAATGGGATTTTTCCAGTTAAAGTCATAGGGTTGAGAGATTGCAGCTTCAGTCTTTTCAATATCTCAGCTTTGGTTGTGTTCTTTCTTTCCTCTGCCAAGTGGGCATCACATCTTTAGTTAGGTGGTGTCTCCTATCATTGAGGAAGAATGGGCCCTTTAATTCTACGCCAGCCTGGAAGGCCTGGAGTGCAGCCTTGCCACAGATGTCCATTTATAAGATGCAGCTGTCCTCATGTCTCACTCTGCCAGCTGGCCTTGAGTAAGCTGGCAGTGTTGCAGCATCTCAGGCTGCTGGCCAGCAGACTTCAGCCTTAGTGCACTGGCTTCTAAGCCTTATGGCTCAT
The DNA here is from genome assembly GCA_006410615.1 of Neotragus moschatus. Taxonomy (NCBI): domain Eukaryota; kingdom Metazoa; phylum Chordata; class Mammalia; order Artiodactyla; family Bovidae; genus Neotragus; species Neotragus moschatus. The sequence continues at coordinate 656,235 of SJYA01001190.1, forward strand.
CTCCCTGAAGGGACTAGAGGAGCTTTGAAATAATGGCTCCAGGGAAGTCACTTAACATTACAGAAATATCAGGAAATATTGCTAGTTTGACATGAATGTTGGCATAAGCATTGGGGACTATTTTTAAAGAGTAACCCACACCAACTGTTCTAAGGTAGCTGTACATGTATCCCAGCTTAGCACAAAGAGCATCCTGCCATGACTTTGAGGAAAACGTCAAATGCATATGGTAAACAAGGGAGGCAAAGACATAAGAAGCTTCCAGGGGCTGTCTGACATGGACAGGTGGTGTCTCTCCAGAGAAATTTCAGGATAAGCATCACAGAATAGTTGGCTCAGCATTCTTAAGTGTGAGCCCTGCCACATCTTCTATTTTGCTGAAATGCCAGAAAATATTGAACTGGAATAAAGTCCAAGGTTACCTTGACCATCCCATGGGCAGAGATATTCTATGCACTATCTAAGGCAGATGGATATTTATATCAATACCTAGGTTTCCAAATGAAATATTATCCTCTTCCTTTACCCTGTTGTTTGCCAAGGTTACCAAAAAGATGGTGTTCAAGAACCCTCACTTGTCCCTGTTTTTCATTGTCATCTGCATGTAATGATTCAATGAAGTTTAGTTGAAATTTCTCCTCTCACTTGGTTGGGATATATAAAGGACTACCTATTCCATGACAGCTGGTGGCAGAAGAAACGGAATGCAGATGCTGAATATCAAATTTCAGTTTCTAAGCCCTGTTCACACTAAATTTCCTGCCTGTTAACAAACATCACTGCAGTATAATCTTAGTTTAGGATTAGCAACTGTGCTTTTTTATTTGAAGCATCAATAAGAATGATATGCAAATAACAAACGTTTTAGGCCAAGCCATAGCTTTTAGGCATAGTAATATCTCTTATTGACCCAGGCACAGATGTCCTCTAATCCTTCTTTTTTTTACTTGGCACACAGACTTCCCTTGGGCCACAGAGGGCTTTCTGTTTTTTTTTTTTGTTTTTTTTTTTCCTGGCAGTTAGCAGAAATGCTTAATTTATATTGCTGTTTCAGTTTAGCTTTCCCTTTTCACTGAGATGAGGAAAGACAGAGAGATGGACTTACTGTTATGAGACATCAGTTCAGTGCAGTTCAGTTGCTCAGTTGTGTCCAATTCTTTGCGACCCCATGGACTGCAGCACACTAGGCTTCCTTGTCCAACCCTGTCCATCACCAACTTCCAGAGGTTACTCAAACTCATGTCCATAGAGTTTGTGATGCCATCCAACTATCTCATCCTCTGTCATCCCCTTCCCCTCCTGCCTTCAATCTTTCCCAGCCAGGGTCTTTTCAAATGAATCAGTTCTTTGCATCAGGTGGCCAAAGTATTGGAGTTTCAGCTTCAGCATCAGTACTTCCAGTGAGTATTCAGGACTGATTTCTTTTAGGATGGACTGGCTGAATCTCGTTGCAGTCCAAGGGATTCTCAAGAGTCTTCTCCAACAACACAGTTCAAAAGCATCAATTCTTTGATACTCACCTTTATAGTCCAATTCTCACACCCATACATTAATGGAAAAACCATAGCTTTGACTAGATGGACCTTGTTGACAAAGTAATGCTTCTGCTTTTTAATATGCTGTCTAGGTTGGTCATAACTTTTCTTCTAAGAAGCAAGTATCTTTTAATTTCATGGCTCCAGTCACCATCTTCAGGGATTTTGGAGCCTTCCCAAAATAAATTGTCACTGTTTCCGTTGTTTCCCCATCTATTTGCCATGAAGTGATGGGACAAGATGCCATGATCTTAGTTTTCTGAATGTTAATTTTTGAGCCAAATTTTGCATTCCTCTTTGACTTTAATCAAGAGGCACTTTAGTTCTTTGCTTTCTGCCATATCTGAGGTTATCGATATTTCTTCCAGCAATCTTGGTTCCAGGTTGGGATTCTTCCAGTCCAGCATTTCTCCTGATGTACTCTGCATATAAGTTAAATAAGCAGGATGGCAGTATATAGCCTTGATACATCCTTTTCCAGATTTGGAACCAATCTATTGTTCTGTGTCCAGTTCTAGCTGTTGCTTCTTGACCTGCATACAGAATTCTCATGAGGCAGGTCAGGTGGTCTGGTATTCGCATCTCTTTAAGAATTTTCCACACCTTGTTGTGATCCACAGTCAAAGGCTTTGGCATAGTCAATAAGGCATAAGTAGATGTTTTTCTGGAACTCATTTGTTTTTTCAATGATCCAATGAATGTTGGCAATTTGATCTCTGGTTCCTCTGCCTTTTCTAAATCCAGCTTGAACATCTGGAAGTTCACGGTTCATGTATTAAGGAAACTTGCCTTGGAGAATTTTGAGCATTATTTTGCCAGTGTGTGAGATAAGTGCAATTGTGCAGTAGTTTGAGCTTTTTTTGAGCATTATTATGCATTGACAATAACTAATTACATCTTTGGATAAGCTCCAGAGATAGACCTGGGAATGTCAGAAGGCTTAGAACATTTCATCTGAAAGCATTTTAAATAGTGCTTTAAACTTTGAAGCAAAAGTTTTCTGCATTTTAGTGGCAGGCACCTGGACTATTCTTCCACCTTTCTGAGCTTCTATGAGGTTGACATGTGGAAATTCTTTATGGAGAAATTTTATACAGTAAAATCTGCCACATAAAACTGAGAGATATATTTGATTTTACATAAGAGGCCTCCGTGAGAAAACTGCCTTACATGTTTAGGGTTTCCAACATAGTGGAAAAGACTATCTTCTAGTTAGGAAAACTTTTCTTTGCTCTTATATGTATATATTTTTTTTTTCATTGAACTTTACTGGAGACTGAAATGCCAGAAAGTACTGAACTGGAATAAAGTCCAAGGTTAACTCAACCATCCCACTGGCTGAGGCATTCTATGCACTATCTCAGACAGATGGATATTTATATCACTACCTAGGTTTCCAAATGGAATATTATCTCAGTTGATACAAGATTATGTAGAGATGCTTCTCCCTGTTCCTCCCCACTCCTACTTGATAAGCACAGTTATAAATCCTGGAAATAACACAAGAGTGAACCGAAGAAGAAAGGTGGTGTTGCCTCTGCTGCTGCTGCTGCTAAGTCGCTTCAGTCGTATCCGAATCTGTGCGACCCCATAGACGGCAGCCCACCAGGCTCCCGCGTCTCTGGGATTCTCCAGGCAAGAACACTGGAGTGGGTTGCCATTTCCTTCTCCAATGTATGAAAGTGAAAAGTGAAATTGAAGTCATTCAGTTGTGTCCAACTCTTCATGGCCCCATAGACTGCAGATACCAGGCTCCTCCATCCATGGGATTTTCCAGACAAGAGTACTGGAGTGGGTTGCCATTGCCTTCTCCGAAGAAAGGTGGTAAAAATAGGGGAAAATTAGTTTGCATCAGGACTGGAGGATTAATAGAGCAGCAGGTTGTATCATATATTCCTGTCCAGCAGTACGGTTACCTGCTTCTTGATCTTCAATATAAAAACACCAACTCAGATAGTCTTACTCCCTCCCTGTATATATTAAGAGTCTCTCAGAAATTTTTTGCCAGCTGAGTCACCTGAAAGAAAATCAGTAGGGAGACCTGACACAAAGAAATGACCAAGGAAGCACTCCTTTTCTCACCAGGCCCAGGGACTCCTTTCTTTGATGAGAGACAAAGAGATAGGAAGATAAAACAGACAAGGGGTACTTGGCTACAGCAACTGACTTGGGCCAGAAAAACTCTTCATTCCCACAGGCCTGAAATTATCCTGTCACATATGGAGACCTTAGGATAGGGAAGAAGGATCAGTAAGATGGACTCACCAAGATAAGCATCCAGCCTGGGAAGTCTCTGAGGCCCTGTTGTTGTTGCTGCTGTTTTTGTTGTTTAGTTGCTAACTCATGTCCAATTCTTTTTTGACCCCATGGACTCTAGTCCACAAGGCTTCTCAGTCCATGGGATTTCCTCAGCAAGAATATTGGAATTGCCATTTTCTTCTCCAGGGCATTTTCCCGACTCAGGAATTGAACCCATGACTCCTGAATTAGAGATTCTTTTCCACTGAACCATCAGGAAAGCCCCTTTTAGGTCATGAGGATTTACTGATTTCACCACCAAGACATGTTTCCCAGGTGGTGCTAGTGGTAAAAACCCTGCATGCCAATGAAGGAGACATAAGAGATATGAGTTTGATCCCTGGGTTAGGAAAATCCCCTGAAGAAGGAAATGACAACCCACTCCTGTATTCTTGCCTGGAGTATCCCATGGACTGAGGAGCCTGATGGGCTACAGTCCATGGGGTCACAAAGAGTCAGACATGACTAAAGCTACTTAACATGCACACACCAAGAGACATCTGGTGACCCAGTCTGTGGAAACCGTTTCTAGCCCTGGAGGCAGCATCAGCAGCGATCAGTGGGCACCCCAGCAGCATCAGATACCAAAAAGACCAGAAGAACATTACATTAATTCATCCAGAAAATTAAATGGATCATTGGGACCTCAACACACAGACCTGTCTGTTAAAAATAAGCAATGTGACTTCCTCTTAAAATATTTAAACAGAAACCAGAGTCTCTTCTAACATAATATGAAAAAAAAAAAAAGTTCAGTATGTGTAGAGAATAATCCATTATGCCAAAAATGACAGGAAAATGACAACTTGCATATGACAATCATGCAAACACTGAGGTGAGTCATATGATGGAATTATCTGACAAGAATTTTAAAGACCTTATGGAAATTTTTTTAGCAATTGATTACAAATTGCTTTGGAAATAGAACATCTGAACAAAGAAATACATTACATAAAAGAAGCAGATGGCAGGTAAGTTAGGAGCATGTGATTAACATATATACAGTACTATATGTAAAAAATAAACAACAAAGGCCTGTTATATGGCAAAGGGGACTATACTCAATATCTTGTAATACCCTATAAAAATAATCTGAAAAAATATATATATAACTGAATCACTTTATTGTACACTTCAAACTCACATAAAATTGTTAATTGCTGCTGCTGCTGCTGCTAAGTCGCTTCAGTCGTGTCCGACTCTGTGTGACCCCATAGATGGCAGCCCATTAGGCTCCCCCGTCCCTGGGATTCTCCAGGCAAGAACACTGGAGTGGGTTGCCGTTTCCTTCTCCAATGCATGAAAGTGAAAAGTGAAAATGAAGTCGCTCAGTCGTGTCTGACTCTGTACGACTTAATTGTTAATTAAGCGTACTCAAATTTTAAAATGTTTTTAAAAGAAATATAAAATAAAATAAAAATCTAAGAATAATAAAATGCACATTCTCAACTTTTGATTAAAAAGGAAGCAAAAGGAAATTATGGAACTGAAAAATACACTAACAGAAAAATATACATAAAATGACAGCAGAGCTTCATGCATCTGTGGAGAAACAAAGGTCAAACATTTATATCATCAGAGTCTCAGAGGAGAGGGGAAAAGAACAAGGGTAAAAGAATATTGAAAAAATAATGGCTGAAAACTTTGCAAATTTGTCAAAAGACAAAAATATACAGATTTAAGAGGCTAAATGAATCCTAAATAGGATAAACCCAAAGAAATCCATGACAAGACACAGCATAATCACAATTCTGTAAACTAAAAACCAGGAAAATGTCTTGAATGAAGTTTTGGAGAAACATGTATTGCTTATAGGGTTCACATAACTACAGATTTCTAATTGGAAACCATGGAGGCCAGAAGGAAGCTCTGAAGGAAAGGAATTGTCAGTTGTGAATTCTATATAGACTAAAGCCATCTTTGCAAAACAAAGACAAGATAGAGACATTCTTAGGCAAAGGAAAATAAAAAATAATTTATCACTAGCAGAACTGTTCCTAAAAAATGGCTGAAGAGAGTTCTAATAAAAAGGAAATGATGAGAGAAAGAATCTTATAATGTCAGAAAAGAAGGATAAACACTGGAGATAACAAGGGATATTTTCACAGTAGACTGTTCTTTCCCCTCATATATTTTATGATTAAAAAAAGAAAGAAACATTGTTTGATACTCAAAACAGTGATATTTAAAACTGAGGAAGAAGGATACGTACCTGGTGGTACGGTGGATAGGAAACTGCCTGCCAATGCAGGGACAAGAGTTCAACCCCTGGTCTGGGAAGATTCCACGTGCCGTGGAGCTCCTGTACAACAAAAATGCTGAGCTTGTGCTCTAGAGCCCACAAGCCACCACTCCTGAGCGCCTCGATCCACAAGTATTGAAGCCTATGTTTATGGATCCTGTGATCCACAACAAGAGAACTTACTGCAACGAGAATCTTGTGCACCACAGCAAAGAGCAGCCCTTGCTTGCTGCAACCAGAGAAAGCCAGGGCACAGCAACAAAGACTCAACACAACCAAAATTAATTAGTTTATCAATTAGTTTCTAAAAAGGTGAGGGGAATAAAGGAATGTAAATGAAAGTGCCATTTCCACACTTCACTTAAAGCAGTACACTGTTGACACTGGAAGATTGTGTATCGTGTATATATTTATGGATATACATATAATATATGATGTGCGAGAAGGTATACGAGACCATACACAGAGATACGGTTTTGATATTGACTTAATTACAGACTATAAAAAAAAACAAATATCAAATACACGGCAGAGTTAAAGTAACAAGAAAAGAGAAAAAAAAAAGAGAAAAAGGGAAAAAAATAACTAAAGGATAGATTTGAGCACTAGCGTATCCATAGTTATCTTAAATGTAAATGGTATAAATGCATCAATAAGAAAACAGATCGACAGAGTGAATGAATTCACATGAACTCTAACTTAATAGTAGTAGACTTAGGTGATTTAGGATTGAATACTTTATTCACACTCTTTATTCCAATCTTTAGCTTTTCCTGTCCTTCATCTGAATAGAAATTTGTCTCATTGTATCTTGCCAAAGAAGTCCCCTGAAAATATTTCAAAGACTAACTCTGGTTTTCTGGACCCTCTAGTTATTGTGAATAAGGTAAACAATGGGTTCTCTATATAGAGTATCATGTCATCTGCAAGCAGTGCCAGTTTTACTTCTTCCTTTTCAATTTGGATAGTTTTCCTTTTTCTTATCTGATTGCTGTGGCTAGGATGTCTGTACTTAGTCACTCAGTTGTGCCTAACTCTTTGTAACCCCATGGGCTGTAACCTACCAGTCTCCTCTGTCCATGGGATTGTCCAGGAAAGAACACTTGAGTGAGTTGCATTTCTTTTTCCAGGTGATCTTCCTAATCCAAGGATTGAACGTGGGTCTCCTACATTGCAGGCAGATTCTTCACCTTCATGTCATCTGCAAAAGAGTGACAGTTTTACCTTTTCCCTTTCAATTTGAATACTTTTTATTTATTATTTTCTTATCTTATTGCTATGGCTAGGACATCCAGTACTATACTGAATAAAAGTGGTGAGACTTGAATTCTTATTTCCTGAATTTAGCAGAAAGACTGTCAGCTTTTCACCATTGAGTATTTTGTTGTCTATGGATTTGTCATGAATGGCTTTTTATACATTGAGATATGTCTCTATATCACTTCAGTGAGAATTTTTGTCATGAAAGGACATTAAATTTTATCAAATGCTTTTTCTGTGTCTGTTACGATTATGTGCTTTTTTGTATTTTCTTTTGTCAATGTGGTATATCACGTTGATTTGTTTGTATTGAACCAGCCTTATGACCCTTGAATGAATCTTACTTGATCATGACATATGATCTTTTAAATGTATTGTTGGATTCCATTTGCTAATACTTTGTAGAGAATATTTTCATCTATATTCATAAGAGATACTGTCTTGTAATTTGCTTTGTATGTGATATATTCATCTGGTTTTGATATCTGGGTGATAGTGGCCTCATAGAATGAATTTGCAAAGATTCCCTCCTACATCTTTTGCAATAGTTTTTGAAGAATAGATATAAGCACAAGAAACTATATTCAATATTTTGTATCAACCTGCATTGAAAAACTAATCTAAAAACATGTATGATTTTTTTTTATATAGAGAGGGAATAGGAAGCCTAGAAACAGCAACAACAGCAACAAAGGGTTCTAGTATGTAATCTACTAAATAAATGTCTTTTTAACAGCTTTGGTATCTAGATATAGTCATTTTGCATAGCTAGGTTGTTTGCTCCTAAAAAATAAGTTTCCCTGATGTCTGTAAGGAATGAATATCAGGTGTCATTTCCATTTTAGAGTGTGGTACATAAATGATATAAACAAACCTCTGGAGAACATTTCTTATTTTTGCAAATCTAAAATAGAATCCAGGCTTATCATATATTGAAAGGAAGCATAGCTTTCTGACTGGTCCCTAGAGAAATATACAGAGTGGCAGAAATGAAAATGTGTATATCCTGCTGTTTTACAGACTGCATCAGTGGCAAAGGTTCGCATAAGTGATACATTAGTTCTCACTTTTCTCGTGCAGATTTAGTAAAGAGTAGTGTCCATTGTATTTAAAATACAAAGAGATATGGTTTGGAAGGCAAAGATAAGGTGAGAAGAGAGACTAAAGCAGGCTAATGAGGAGGCACTTTTTAGATAGGATTTATTTAAACAAATTTATCCAGAAATGAAATAATTTAGAGGAGAGCTCCAGAAAGCACAATTCACATAAGCACCTAGAGTGTCAGACTTCACTCCCTGGAGGTACAAAGATGAAGTTACAGTGGAGAAGGGGTGAGATGTTCTAGTCTCCTCCTGGGTTCTGATAAGGAGACTTCTCCATCAGAGAAAAGCCCGGGACTGTGATGTAGCTGGAAACTATAACTAGTACAATGAGAAACAGTCACATTCCTTTTGAGGTCTCCTGGGATTTAGAGCTATGCGGGTATAGGAATATTTCCTAGGATTTCTAAAGCAGTAAAACACAGAAAAAGCTGCACTAGACCTGACACAATAAAATATTACTTAAAGCCAAAAAAGAAAGTGAAAAAGAAACAATGGAGTATATAATGTTAATTTTTATTTTTTTTTTAATTTTAGAAGATAGCTATTTAGTTATAATCAGCTACAATGCAATAAAATGCCTAATTATACGAGTAAGATAATTGTTTCTCTTGGCCTTCTCACACCACAGAAAGTCAAGGGCTGCCACAATTTTTCAGATTGTGGATTTAAACATAAGGAGATCAGAAAATTTATTGCTAAATAGTGGGTGATATGGAAAGTTCTCTTAATTGATCACCCTAAGTATGGCTATTTTCTACAGCTCTTATTTTATCATTTTTGCTCAAAAGAGACTACAGTGCAGAAGTTCTGCCAGATACTTTGAGAAAAGGCTGGAAAAATGTTGCTATTACTTTTACAAATATTAAGAGATAATTATGATTATTTTATGGAAGTTTATAAACTTCCTAGTCTTCTTTTACTACTTTGTGTGTGTGCTCAGTCACTCAGTTGTGTCTGACTCTTTTACAGTCCCATGAACTGTAGCCCACAAGGCCCCTCTGCCCAAGGAATTTTTCAGTCAAGAATACTGGAGTGGTTTGCCATGCCCTTCTCCAGGGGATCCTCCTGACCCAGGGATAGAATACACATCTCCTGCATTGGAGGCAAGATTCTTTACCAACTGAGCCACCAGGGAAGCCCATAGTGGGTAACATATATTACTGGAATTTTACTTTCAAGTCCTGAGATGCTTAGCTGCTAGAAATGTTGCTTCTAACAGTTATAACCAAATTATTTTGAAACTGTCCATTTAAAAGACCTTTAGTTCAGTTCAGTTGCTGTTATGTCCGACTCTGTGACCCCATGGACTGCAGCATGCCAGCCCTCCCTGTCCATCATCAGCTCCTGGAGTTTACTCAAACTCATGTTGATTGAGTTGGTGATGCCATACAACCATCTCATCCTCTGTCGTTCCCTTCTCTTCCCACCTTCAATCTTCCCCCAGCATCAGGGTCTTTCCAAATGAGTCAATTCTTTGCATCAGGTGGCCAGTGTATTGGGGTTTCTGCTTCAGCATCAGTCCGTCCAATGAATATTCAAGACTGCTTTCTTTTAGGATGAACTGGCTGGATCTCCTTGCAGTCCAAGGGATTCTCAAGAGTCTTCTCCAATACCACAGTTCAAAAGCATCAATTCTTCAGTGCTCAGCATTTTTTATAGTACAACTCTCACATCCATACATGACTACTGGAAAAACCATAGCTTTGACTAGACGGACCTTTGTTGGCAAAGTAATGTCTCTGCTTTTTAATATGCTCTCTGTGTTGGTCATAGCTTTTCTTCCTAGGAGCAAGCGTCTTTTAATTTCATGGCTTCAGTTACCATCTGCAGTGATTTGGGAGCCCCCCACAATAATATCTGTCACTATTTCTACTGTTCCCCATCTGTTTCCCATGGAGTGATGGGACCAGATGCCATGATCTTAGTTTTCTGAATGCTGATTTTTAAGCCAGCTTTTTCACTTGCCTCTTTCACTTTCATCAAGAGGCTTCCCAGATTAAAAAAAAAAAGAAATAAATAAAGAAAGAAACCCTAGAGAAAACAAACAAACAAAAAACCCTAGAGAGCAAACCATATCAACCAAGTGGCCACAGTGTGGAGTATTTAAGTCCCTTGCCCAGAAGAGGGACAGTCATGAAAAGGATCAGGTGAAGTCTTTGTTAATCTGCATCACATTTCAGTACCTGCCTTTGCCCTAGATCCCATCCTTACAGATCTGGAGCCTGAGCATCTCCTCAGCATATGCCTTGCCTGTGAATCTGCATACTCTTCCCTTGGAACTGAGATCTACAACAAGAAGTGAAAAGATGTCAGGCAAAGCCTGATTAAGGAAACTCTAAAATGAACTTTTGTTGATTTGTGTTGTATCGCATTCTACATGGGGGCTTCCCAGGTGACTCAGTGGTAAAGAATCTACCTGCAATGCAGACATGGGTTCTATCCCTGGGTGGGGAGGATCTGCTAGAGGAAGAAATGACAACCCACTCCAGTATTGCTGCCTGGAGAATAACAGGGACAGAGAAGCCTGGCAGGCTACAGTCCATGGGTCACAAAGTGTTGGACATGACTAGCAACTAAACACATACATAATAAATGAATAATAATGAGGACCATGTTATAAGGTGAAATGTGCAGTTCTGAAAGCCTCTGCTATCCTGTAGCAATGCATTAAAAATAAATAAATAAATCATGTTTTAGACTATGAAAGGATTCCAGGTTTTCTAGTGACAAACTTTTTTAACTAAAGTAGTAATTCTAAATATAGTGAAATTTATTGTCACTTACTGGGTGGAATTAATACATCAAAGATAGGTGACACAAACTGAATGTGATGAGTTGCCAAACAAAAATGAAGTGTTTTACCCAGGGCCACTTGAAATACCACAAGACAGCATCAAAAAGAAACTTTCAGCATATTCCATCTTAGATCCTGAAATCTGGTATAAAATTTGTTATTTATTTCTTTCTAATTACCTATTCTGAAGATTTCACCAAGTTCACAATTTTAAACTTCCCATTCAAAATGTGTTTTAAAATAGCATAAACCTATGTGGAATTCCATATCCAAAAGTAAAATGGATATTTAATACTGTATTATTAATACAACTCAATTTAATTGACTTCTAAAATAGCACATCTTTACTTTTATGTGTTTATTAAATTCCTTGTATATTCCTGCTAATCATTAAGTTAAAAGAACACTTTTGGAAATAGAAAATATTCTATTGCTTAGACAATTTGCTCATAGTTTTTCTCATTAAGTTTCCATTGTTTTATTACCCTCCTATCACTTTAACCACTGGATGAAATAATACATTGGCTCTTTTTGGGAAAAGGAAGCAAAACTACTCAGCTGGATTTTTAAATGAGATGCTTTCAATTTCCTCCAGATTTCTATTGAAAAGTAAATTGCGTTTTGTAAATGTGAACCTTTTAATAAATGTTTCATTGTGGACAATTATTGCTTTTTCTGCCAGAGGCAATATGAATTAGGAAGTTGTGGCTTTGTTTAATACCAAATTCAGCCAGGGACTCCTCAGCATCATAAAGGGTGCCCCTAACAAATCCTCATATAGATTCTATGGAAAAGATATGGTTTTAATTCTAATTGTTAGGTTTGAACATGAGACCTGTTCTTCTTTTCACAGCATGTAAGGAGGTTGCTAATAGTTGAATAAAACAAAAATGAAATAAAATTATTGTGTCATCTTAGGTTTCAATGCCAGGTTCATCTCATGGGCTTTCAACCTAGGTTTACATGTAGGTTACTTAAGTCTAAGAAAAACAACCATTTTCTTGAAAGAGGCTGAACCCTTTTTTGTTGTTGTTTGGTTTAGAAAAAATAATTTAAAAGAGAAAAAAATAATGAAGAGTAAAATATTATTAGTAACCTTGGGCAGTAGGATCTTTATTACTATTTTCACAAGGAAACCCCAGTTTCTTGTCCAATAGATATTGCAAGGAAAAAACAAGTTAGACTCCATGTAGGAGCTGTTTCTTTGACTTCCTTTTCGTTGTTTTTGTTATTATAATCATACATAATTACCTTCCTCAGAGAATCCTGCCCCTCTGCCTGACTGTTAAACTAAAGAACCTTTGTTCAGGACCCTGTCCGCCTGTGCATGGCAAGAAGAAAGAACTGAGCATATCCCTGGTCTGAGACTTGACATTCTAGGAGACATTTGCAAGATTGTGTGTGTACTCTCTGACACTTTGCAGCCCAATAGGCTATAGCTCCCCAGGTTCCTCTTCCTGTGGATTTTTCCAGTATGAATACTGGAGTGGGTTACCACTTCTTACTCCAGGGGATCTTCCTGACACAGGGATTGAACCTTGTTCCTTGTGTCTCCTGCACTGGCAAGTGGTTTATTTATTTGTTTTTACCTCTAATAACACCTGGGAAGCAAAATTAATGGCTTTTTTTTTTTAACTTTGTTTCCTCATTGTCCCCCATTTCTGTTCTATAAAAGGACCTGACATTCAGACCCTGGTAAGATAGTTATTTTGAGACATTAGTCTGCTGTCTTCTTGGTCAGCTGGCTTTCTGAATAAAGTAGTATTTCTTGCCTCAACACCTCATTTCTCAGATTTATTGGTCTGCAGTGCTGTGAGCAGAGCAAGCTTGGACTAGGTAAGGGTCATGTCACAATATTGCATTTCCTTAAATGTGTAAAGGAGAGGTGAATATAATAAATGTCCAATTTAGATTGGTTGAGATCTGCATGGACCTTTGCTTCTTTACTTCAGAATTTCTAAAGAAAATTTTACTATTTACTCTGGAGACCAGAAATAAACATGTTTGGCTACCTAATTTAGTTTCCCCCCTGTTAGTACTCTGCATAGTGACTGAGGAGTGCTGTTGATATATTTAAATATACAGATAACTTAAGAGTTATTGAGAAACAGCTATTATTTGAAAGCAAAATTAATAGTTCATCTTCTTTTAAGAAATCAACTGCAGATTCCCCTCTAAATAGTGTATTTTGAATCCCCAGCATGCGTTCTGAAACAAAGGATAAAAGGGAAAGAATATCATGTTTCTACTATTAAAAGAAAAAGCTCAAAGGATTAATAACTTTCAAGAAGGAATGGATGCGTTGGAGTCCTTAGTAATTTCAGTGTAGGATGAAGATACTTGTACAATACGAAGGGCTTAATTTTTGGAATAAATTCCTTATGGTGTGTGCACGCGCATGCGCACTAAGTCGCTTCAGTCGTGTCCAACTCTTTGTGACTCTATGGACTGTGGCCCACCAGGCTTCTCTGTCCCTGGGATTCTCCAGGCAAGAATACTGGAGTGGATTACCATGCCTTACTCCAGGGAATCTTCCTGGCCCAAGGATCAAACACTCATTTCTTATCTCCTGCATTGGCAGGTAGATTCTTTACCCCTTAGCGCCACCTAGGGAGCTCAAGTTTCTTTCAAGTACTTATTAATGAATCACCGTTCATAATACGAATTTTGTAGCTAGTTTTTAAGTAGCATAAATCAGAGCTAGAGTTCAGATAAGACAAAGATAGAACATGTTTATTCTATGCATTACTGGTTTTAAATAAACACTAGAATAGCTTACATTAACATACCTGTTGATTTGACTTCTATAGCAGAAATCCTTGTGCTTTTATTGATTAAGTTTTATATATTGATCTGGATGTTGGGTAATAGTGTTCTTGTTCATTAAAGAAGGTCTCATTTAATTATACCAAGAAAGCCTAAATTCTGTTCTGCAAGTTTATTACCATTTTCAATTATACACTCTGCACAGCTGCCAGAGTGAACTTTATACAACACAGAACTAATCATGTCACTCCCTAGCTAAAAATTCTTCAAGAGCTCCTCACAGCCTTCCAAATAAAGTGCAGATCTCATTGCTTGGCCACATAGGCTTGCTCTTTACTAGTGTCACAACCTCTAGGCCCATATTATAAAAATCTGCCACCCTGGTCCTATCATTCGTATTCCCCAGGCTTGACTGAACTATTCTTATTCCTATACCACCTTTGTTTCTACTCTGATGTCTTACTTTGACATCTAATCTCATTCTCATTCTGCCTTTGACTATTTGGAATTTTCAGTGTCATCTCCTGCATTTTTGCACTGTTGTCTACTTGCTCTTATTTTGTTTTATATTTCCCTCTGGACTTTTTTCTTTGCTGACTATACCAGTATAATTCTTCATCCTCATTCTTAGCTTAGACCCTACCCCTGACATTCATCTGAAAGGAACATATCAGTTCCTTCTCTTTAGCTTCATCTTTTTGACTCCAATCCAAGTTTCAATGCACAACCCAACTTGGTACTCCTTGAATTTTAAAAACATGTTTTCATTTTTATTTTTGACATATGTTAATTCCAATGTTTTGAAGACGTTTTCTCCCTACTTTAAACTAGGAAGCCTGTTTAATATCTACAATAATAACTTCCTTAGGAGATACTCATTTTTATTTTTGTTTCAATATTTATTAAGCATTCATATGCCATATATTATTTGTTGGGGATACTCCAGAGTACAAATTAATCAAATTCCAACCCATTGGAGCTTATATTATAACAGTGTGTCAGACTTGTCATACCTCTAAATTGAATGTCTCTATTCTTAGATGGTGTTAGGAAGGCACACTCAGAAAGCAGAATGCAAGTATGATTATCATTTTCTTATCCTATGTTAATCTTTCTATAAGTGAAAATAAATACCTAATGTAGCAAAGCTTATATTCATTTCTCTGTATCAATGTGTATTACACATTTGTGATAGAGATTTGAAATGAAGTGAAGTATGATTAGACTTCATGGAAAGCCTTTATTGGTGATGTAACCTTACGTATTAAAAAAAGAAAAGCACTAAATCCTAGGTCATAATTTGCAAACGCTAATGAAAAAAGAAAATCAGTTCAGTTCAGCTGCTCAGTCATGTCTGACTCTTTGCAAGCAAATGGACTGTAGCATGTCAGGCCCCCCTGTCCATCACTAGCTCCCAGAGCTTTCTCAAACATATGTCCCTCAAGTCAGTGATGCAATCCAACCATCTCATCCTCTTTTGTCCCCTTCACCTCCTGCCTTCAATCTTGCCTAGAATCAGGGTCTTTTCCAAAGAGTCAGTTCTTCACATCAGGTGGCCAAAGTACTGGAGCTTCAACTTAAGCATCAGTCCTTCCAATGAATATTCAGGACTGATTTCCTTTAGGATTGACTGGTTTGATTTCCTTACAGTCCAAGGGACTCTCAAGAGTCTTCTCCAACACCACAGTTCAAAAGCTTCAATTCTTTGCTGCTCAGCTTTCATTATGGTTCAACTCTCACATCCATACATGACTACTAGAAAAACCATAGCTTTGACTACATGGACCTTTGTTGGCAAAATAATGTCTCTGCTTTTTAATATTCTGTCCAGGTTTATCATAGCTTTTCCTCCAAGGAGCAAGCATCTTTTAATTTCTTGGCTATAGTCATCATCTGCAATGATTTTGGAGCCCAAGAAATGAAGTCTGCCACTGTTTCCATTGTTTCCCCATGTATTTGCTATGAAGTGATGGGATCAGATGACATGATCTTAGTTTTTCAAATGTTGAGTTTTAAGCCAGTTTTTTTTTACTCTCCTCTTTACTTTCATCAAGAGGCTCTTTAGTTCCTCTTTGCTTTCTGCTTTAAGGGTGGTGTCATCTGAATATCTGAGGTTATTGATATTTCTCCCAGCAATCTTAATTCCAGCTTGTGCTACATCCAGCCTGGCATTTTGCATGATGTACTCCGCGTATAAGTTAAATAAGCAGGGTGACAATATACAGCTTTGACATGATCCTTTCCCAATTTGGAACCAGTTTGTTGTTCCATGTCTGGTTCTAACTGTTGCTTCTTGACCTACTAAGTGCTATTTATTCATTCATGTAAGAACCTGTGAATTTTGTTTATAAAAAGCAGGCTTAATGATAGGTTTAAAAATCAGAGGTTTTAAACAAAAAGCGACATCCCAAATTCTGTCCTTTAAGTTGTAGTCTTCCCTCATATTAAGCATGAACAAGACAGAAAAAAGCAAAAAAGATACTTTTTCTTTTAGTATCCTTTCAGCATAATCTAGAAACTATTTTCACAAAACAAGTAGTTCATGTACATCTGAAATTTTGCTTCAAAATCAGTGTGTTTAGGTTGAGGAGAACTATACTGTTATTGACAATTGACAATAATTATTTTGGCTTAATTTAATGGCACATTAATGGAAGTATATTTTTAAAATGTTTTTCAACATTAAAACCATAAGAGAACAAGTCCATTTAAAATAATGAGTGTATGACAAGATCATAGAGAAATAACTTTTCTGAATCATTCAGTAGGTGCAGACTCTCAGATTTCAGCTTCAATGGACATTATACAGCAAAAGCATCAAAGCATTTATAATGTCATTACATAATCCTCAAGAAAACCTGGCATTATACAATGACAATTGATTGAGACAGACCCAGGTTCAAACCTATTGTATCCTACTTTAAATTAGTCCATTCAGTCACTCAATTGTGTCTGACTCTTTGCTGCATGAACCCCAACATGCCAGACCTCCCTGTCCATCACCAACTCCTGGAGTCCACCCAAACCCATGACCATTGAGTTGGTGATGCCATCCAACCATCTCATCCTCTGTTGTCCCCTTCTCCTCCTGCCCTCAATCTTTCCCAGCATCAGGGTCTTTTCAAATGAGTCAGCTCTTCACATGAGGTGGCCAAAGTATTGGAATTTCAGCTTCAACATCAGTTGAATGAGCACCCAGGACTCATCTCATTTGGGATGGACTGGTTGGATCTCTTTGCAGTC
The DNA here is from genome assembly GCA_006410615.1 of Neotragus moschatus. NCBI lineage: Eukaryota > Metazoa > Chordata > Mammalia > Artiodactyla > Bovidae > Neotragus > Neotragus moschatus. The sequence continues at coordinate 673,476 of SJYA01001190.1, forward strand.
CAAGGGACAGTTTAATATCCTTAAATATCTGAGCATATTTGGTTAATTAATTGCATTCAAATTTATTGATTCATGCTGCAAATAATAACAGCACTTAGCAATGTCAGGATCNACATCAGTTGAATGAGCACCCAGGACTCATCTCATTTGGGATGGACTGGTTGGATCTCTTTGCAGTCCAAGGGACAGTTTAATATCCTTAAATATCTGAGCATATTTGGTTAATTAATTGCATTCAAATTTATTGATTCATGCTGCAAATAATAACAGCACTTAGCAATGTCAGGATCTAATTGCAGCTCATAGTCTTGCAGGAAAAAAATCATAAGATTTAAATGACTTAGTATAGTTGTGATGGGTATGTAAAGAAGAATGTAAAACATTCTGACTGAGGCCAAGTGAGACACTAGCAGAGTAATGTCTTGACTGTAAAATGTGTTTAATAAAAGCATGCATCTACTTCATAGGGTTGTGTGAAGATTAAATGAAGTAATATATGTAATACTTTTAGTATTACATATATTTTAGTATCACTTAACATGTTTCCACACAGAAGGCAATGGCAACCCACTCCAGTACTCTTGCCTGGAGAATCCCAGGGACGGAGGAGCCTGGTCACACAGAATCAGACACGACTGAAGTGACTTAGCAGCAGCAGCAACATGTTTCCAAGTATAGAACAGATATATTATCAAGAATGTGAGAATCAGAATATAAAATTTTCAGTTAATTACTAATATGATATCAGGATAGGAAATTATTTGTGGATTTCTATTGTTCAGTAGAGATTTTTTGCACTATCACAATTACCAGAGTTCCATCAACCTTAACAAAGTAAGCTATTTATTATGCCCTTTATCCAAGTTAGTATTCATGGATAAATCACTTGGGAATATGAAAATTCTGGACCCAAAAGTGAAAAGTTGAGTGGGTAGACTATACAAACATGACTATAATTTACAGTAGTTTAGGTTTTCATATAATAAATAAACCTCAATGATTTAAAATAATAAAGATTTCATTTTTCTATATAGATTGACATGAATCAGCCATGAGTGTATATGAGCTCCCAATCCCGAGCCCCCCAATAGCAAAACGCATACAGTATTGTAAAGCAAAACAAACTAAAAAATAAAAATTTAAAAAATACATAAAATATTACAAAGTGTAAAAAATAATAATAATAAAGATTTCATCAAGCTACATTTCTATTAAGATTTGACCATGGCTCTGTTTCACATCTTCAATCTGGGAGCTGAACTAAAGGGAGAAAATATCAGCTTTTGACTTGTACACGGGAGAGAGACAAGTCATTTCCCTTCTTATTCCACATCTAAGATATTTGAGAAGGTCAAGTTTTTCATCCTTTTAGATAGAGTCTAAAATTCTCTCCAAGGGAGGGAAGTGGATAATTATAAAGGATAATAGTATCTAACATGAAATTAAAAAATAGAATTTTTAGGAAACAATCTAACCACATATAATTATTTTTATGAAGTTCTGAATGTGGTTTAATTTCATTTCTTCAGAATTTTGTTGATTAAATATTTCTTTACGATTTTAAAGGAGTTCAGGGAAAAAATATGAAGCAAATCTCCTCATGCTCTTCTGGACCCACAAAGTGCAAACATTCCATATGACACCAAGACTGTTGCTTGATATTTGCTGTATTTGGGAATGATTGGTGCTAGGTATAATGCATGCACATGACCTTGGGAAAGTGCTGTGAGTTTATTTGCAAAATATATGAAAAAAATATTTCCCATTGGTTTCTTATTATTTATCCAAATCAATAAGGGTGAATTTTAATCTAATTTTATAAATAAACTGAGATTTAAGTACTGGTTATATAATGCTTTCATATTGGATTAATTTGAAGCTATCTGCTATAGAAATACGAGATTAATATATTTTCAGTACAGTTCAGTTCAGTCGCTCAGTTATGTCTGACTCTGCGACCCCGTACATTTCAGCATGCTAGGCTTCCCTGTCCATCACCAACTTCCGGAGTCAACTCAAACTCATGTCTGCCCAGTTGGTGATGCCATCCAGCCATCTCATCCTCTGTCGTCCCCTTTTCCTCCTGCCCCCAATCCCTCCCAGCATNATCAAAGGCTTTGGCACAGTCAAGAAAGCAGAAATAGATGTTTTTGTGGAACTCTCTTGCTTTTTTGATGATCAAGCAGATGTTGGCAATTTGATCTCTGGTTCCTCTGCCTTTTCTAAAACCAGCTTGAACATCTGGAAGTTCACGGTTCACATAGTGCTGAGGCTTGGCTTGGAGAAAATGTATTTTACTGAAATTAAAATTACCTCAGAAAAATAATAATATAAAAATAATAAAGATAAAATAAAACTATTAACTGGAAAAGATGTAATTAAAAAGTTCAAAAATATTATTCATGGTATAATAAAATATATCTTTCAATACATTTAATAGTATCTTTTTCATGTTTCAGGAAGCCAACGTTAATTAGTGAAATCTATATACGATTTCCAATTCTGTTGTTCAGTCTCTATGTCATGTCTGACTCTGCAATTCATGGACTGTAGCATGTAGGTTCCCCTCTCCTCCAGCTTTGCTTGGAGTTTGTTGGGATTCATGTTCATTGAGTTGGCGATGCTATCTAACCATCTCATCCTCTGCTCTCTACCCCTTCTCCTCTTGCCCTCAGTCTTCCCCAGCATTAGGATCTTTTCCAGTGAGTTGACTCTCCACGTCAGGTGGCCAAAGCATTGGAGCTTCAGTTTTAGTATCAGTCCATCCAATGAATATTCAGGGTAGATTTCCTTGAGATTACTGGTTTGATCTCCTTGCAGTCCAAGGGGACTTTCAAGAATCTTCTCCAGGACCACAATTTGAAAGCATCATTTCTTATGCACTCAGCCTCCTTCATGGTGAAATTCTCATATTCATACATGACTACTGGAAAATTCGTGGCTTTGGTTAGACAGACCTCATTGGCAAAGTGATGTCTCTTCTTTTTAATACATTATCTAGGTTTGCCATATCTTTCCTTCCTAGGAGTGTCTTTTAATTTCATGGCTGCAGTTGCCATCTTCAGTGATTTTGGAGCCCAAGAATATAAAATCTGTCACTGCTTCCACTTTTCCCCCTTCTATTTGCCGTGAAGTGATGGGACTGGATACCATGATCTTAGACTTTTGAATGTGGAGTTTCAAGCCAGCTTTTTTACTCTCCTCAAGAGGCTCTTTAGTTCCGCCTCACTTTCTGCCTTTAGAGTGGCTTCATCTGCAGTTCTGGTTCTTGATATTTCTAACAGAAATCTTGATCTCATCTTGTGACTCACATTATGCACTCTAAATTTAGGTTAAATAAACGGTGACAGTACCCAACCTTGAGGTAATCATTCTCCAATTTGGATCCAGTCTGTTGTTCCATATCTCATTCTGACTGTTGCTTCTTGACCCACAAACAGGTTTCTCAGGAGACAGGTAAGGTGTTCTGGCACTCTAATCTCTTTAAGAATTTTCCACAGTTTATTGTGATCCACACGGTCAAGTCTTTAGTGTAGTCAAAGAAGCAGAATAGATGGTTCCTGGAACCGTTTTGTTTTCTCCATGATCCAACAAATGCTAGCAATTTGATCTCTGGTTCCTTTGCCTTTTCTCAGCTCAGTTTATACATCAGAAAGTTTTTGATTCATGTCCTGCTGAAGCCTACCTTAAAGAATTTTCAGCACAACCTTGGTAACATGTAATGTTAGCGCAATATATGTTAGTTTGAACTTTCTTTGCCATTGCCCTTCTTTGAGATGGAAATGAAAACTGACCTTTTCCAGTCATGTGACCACTGCCACGTTTTCCAAATTTGCTGACATATTGAGTGTAGCACTTTAACAGCATTGTCTTTTAATATTTGAAATAGTTCAGCTAGAATTTCATCATCTCAGCTAGCCTTTGTTAGTATTGATGCTTCTTAAGACCCACTTAACTTCATACTCAAGAATGTCCATATTTAGGTGAGTGAAAAGACCATCTTGGTTACATAGGTGATTAAGACTTTTTTGTATATTTTTTCTGTATATTCTTGACATCTCTTCTTGATCTCTTCTGCTTCTGGTAGGTTCTTATCATTCCTGTTGCTTATGGTGTCCATCCCTACATGAAATGTTCCCTTATCTCTCCAATTTTCTTCAAGAGTTCTCTAGTTTTTACTATTCCATTGTTTTCCTCTATTTATTTGCATTGTTCATTTAAGAAGACCTTCTCTCTCCTTGCTATTCTCTGGAACCCTGCATTCAGTTGGGTATATCTTTCCCTTTCTACCTTGTCTTTCACTTCCCTTCTTTCCTCAGCTATTTGTAAAGCCTCTTCAGACAACCAATTTGCCTTCTTGTATTTATTTTTCTTTGAGATGGTTTTGCTCATGGCCTCTTGTACAACGTTATGAATTCTGTCCACAGTTTTTCAAACACTCTGTCTACCAAATCTAATCCCTTGAATCTATGTCACTACCAGTGTATCATCATAAGGGATTTAAGTCATACCTGAATGGCCTAATGGTTTTCCCTACTTCCTTCAATTTAAGCTTGAAATTTTCAAAAAGGAGCTTATGATCCAAGCCACAGTCAGCTCCCAGTCTTGTTTTTGCTAACTGTATACAGCTTTTCCATTTTCAGCTTTAAAGAACATAATCAGTCTGATTTTAGTATTGACCATGTGGTGATGCCCATGTGTAGAGTCATCTCTTGTGCTGTGTGGAAAAAGTTGCTTCTTGTCCAGAATGTTCTCTTAACAAAACTGTTAGTTTTTGCTTCATTTTGTACTCCAAGATCAAACTTGCCTGGTATTCCGGATATCTCTTGATTTCCTACTTTTACATTCCAATCCTCTATGATGAAAATGAAATCCTTTTTTTTTTGGTGCTAGTTCTAGACAGTGTAGTAGGTCTTTGTAGGACGGGTCAATTTCAGCTTCTCTGGCATCAATGGTTGGGACATAGGCTTAGATTATTATGGTGTTGAATGTTTGCTTTGGAAATGAAGTGAGATCATTCTGTTGTTTTTTAGGTTGCACCCAACTACAGAAGACAATGGCACCCCACTCCAGTACTCTTGCCTGGAAAATCCCATGAGCAGAGGAGCCTGGTAGGCTGCAGTCCATGGGGTCACTAAGAGTCAGACACGACTGAGCGACTTCACTTTCTCTTTTCACCTTCATGCATTGGAGAAGGAAATGGCAACCTGCTCCAGTGTTCTTGCCTGGAGAATCCCAGAGACAGGGGAGCCTGGTGGGCTGCCGTCTATGGGGTCGCACAGATTCAGACACGTCTGAAGCGACTTAGCAGCAGCAGCAGCAGCAGCAGCAGCAACTACTGCATTTTGGACTCTCTTGTTGACAGTGAGGACTACTCCATCTCTTCTAAGGGATCTTTGTCCTTGTAGTAGATATAATAGTCATCTGAATTAAATTTGCCCATTCCCATCCATTTTAGTTCATTGATTGCTGTGATGTTGATGTTCATTCTTATCATCTCCTGCTTGACCACATGCAATTTCCCATGATTCATGGACCCTACATTCCAGGTCCCTATGCAATATTGTTTTAATTCTAGAATGTATGTTATTTCTAAATTGTTAAAAAAAAAGGAATTTCTGCACATTCCTTGGTTTCTCTATTTTTCTCATTTCCCATATTTATGTCTATTTTTTTTTCTCTCTTCTTGTTGTACCCAACTAGAGAAGATATGTCAGATGTTCAGAAAGCCAAGACCTAAACATTATTCTGTCCTCTAGAATATACATTTTTCCTGAGCTTAATTTTGTCTAAGATGTTTTTAAATGTTTGAAAGTTTAACAAATCATGTGTATCTGAGTTTGGTATCTCAATCCCAATTCTGTCCTTGAATGAATCTCTAAATATCCCTGAGCCTCAGTTTGCTAATTTAAGAAAGTAATTAAGATAATTAAAGCAATGACAGATTTTATCAGGATATTTTGAGAATTAATCTAGAATTATGATACAGTAAGTGCTGGACAAGTTAATAGGTCTTTGTAAAGGAAAAGGTTAGCAGAAAACCCTTCATCTATCCTCTTCTTTGGGAGAAACTTTCTAGGAAATAAAGGAAAAAAGATACTGTAAATGGCCTATAGATATGCTGATGACAGATCCCTAGCAAACTCTCCTTTATGAATTGCCATTGCAGTATGTACCTAGTTTGTTTGGATTGTTTAGTAGGATTAATATGTGTGAATCTATAGTTTTTTGGTTTATGTTTTGCTGAAAAATATCAAGTAGGTTCTATAACTTCATATGAAAATGGAGAGTTCCATGATTAAAATAATATTCTTCAGAAGCAATAACAGATTATGTCTGAGTGAGATATCTCATATTTTAATCTGAGCCAGAGATCATCTTAGGATGCAAAGGAAGCTATAAGGAGATGTTTTGGTGGGCCAAAACTACTTTCTGTTTTGTATGTGACTGTAAAATACTTGTCTTTAGCTGTATTTATAGCACATGATCCTAATTTTCTATCTGATTGCTATGAGTCTTATTGAACAACCTAATTCTCTGTGTTTATCAATATTTATCAAATGCTAATTATTTTACTCCAAACTGCAATTACTGTAGCTATTAAGTGAAAAAAAGCGTTGATTTTTGTGCTCTGAAATATAGAAGTTATGTGATCATCCTAATTTCATTTTCAGTTCAATTTTATACATGACTTTAAAACAAAAAGGATAAATGTTGAAAAACTCATTCAGGGGATAGTTAGTCAACGAAATATAGCAGGACATTATAACATATCTTATCACTTCATGTATTTCTATTCCTTCAAATGTTTATAAATTGAAAAAATAAAAAATGTTCTAATTTAGAAGGAATTACTTTATAAATGATGCTTTTTTCAATATATATATATAATATTAATCATATTTACTGATAGAAATTTTAGGAAATGATTGTAGAGCATATGTTGTTGATATATAAAAAGTGATCTGAAAGGAAAAATATTTAAATTTCTATTTTGCCAAAAGAATAAATTACTATTGATTCACAGTGTTAATTTCAGTGAATTTGCTGCCATTTTAAAAAGTAAGTTCCTCTTGATGTTAATATTTTCAGTTTATCCAAAACATACGTGGATGAACTATGAATGAAAGGAAATTAAGCAATTGCACACTCAATAAAGAAGGAGTAAAATTAGCTGTTGTAGTATCACGCTAAGGTATAATAAACCAAAGAAACAGCTTAGGCTGGCATTAGACTATGGAATAATAATACACAATATGTCTTATTATACTGATTGTTTTATAATTACTTGAGAAGTTGCATGTGTTACATCTTAAGGGTAAAAACATGCAGCTAGACCTATTACAAACTAGATGCTAAGAGAAAAATTCTGAAAGTTAATACAAGAAACTGTATAAAATACTATTTTGGTTATTAATTATTTTGTTTAATAAAGATATGGCTTAAAAATTAAAACCATCTACTTTGAACACATGGTACCACATACACAGAGTTAAGTGAACATCTGAACATATACATATATATGCATTACACAAGCCAGAACTACACAAGCACAAGCTGGAATTAAGATTGCTGGGAGAAATATCAGTAAACTCAGATTGCAGATGACACCACACTTATGGCAGAAAGCGAAAAACTAAAAAGCCTCTTGATGAAAGTGAAAGAGGAGAAGGAAAACACTGGCTTAAAACTCAACATTCAGAAAGCTAAGATCATGACATCTGGTCCTATCACTTCACAGCAAATAGACGGGGAAACAGTGGAAACAGTGTCAGACTTTATTTTGGGGGCTCCAAAATCACTGCAGATGGTGATTGCAGCCATGAAATTAAAAGACACTTGCTCCTTGGAAGAAAAGTTATGACAAACCTAGACAACATATAAAAAGCAGAGACGTTACTTTGCCAGGAAAGGTCCGTCTAGTCAAAGGTGTGGTTTTTCTAGTAGTCATTTAAGGATGTGAGAGTTGGACTATAAAGAAAGCTGAGTGTCAAAGAACTGATGGTTTTGAACTGTTGTGTTGGAGAAGACTCCTGAGAGTCCCTGGAGAGCAAAGATATCCAAACAGTCCATCCTAAAGGAAAACAGTGCATAATGTTCATTGGAAGGACTGATGTTGAAGCTGAAACTCCAATACTTTGGCCACCTGATGCAAAGTGCTGACTCATTTGAAAAGACCTTGATGCTGGGAAAGATTGAAGGTGGGATGAGAAGGGGGCAAGAGAGGATGAGATCGTTGGATGGCATCACTGACTCAATGGACATGAGTTTGAGTAAATTCCAGGAGTTGTTGATGGACAGGGATGCCTGTCATGCTGCAGCCCATGAGGGTCACAAAAAGTTGGACATAACTGATCGACTGAACTGAACTGAACACATTACAGGTGTGAAATAAACAAGGTCTCTGGCATTTCCAGAATTTATCATCTGACATATCATTTGCTGGCCTCTGACATCGTCTGCTGCCCACTCATTGCCCATTTTCTTAAAATTTCCCAAGGGCATTATATTTAAATAGAGAAACATTGATTTTTCCCTTCAATGTAGGATCAAGAAGTGAGTCGGGGGGGGGGAACTGGACAGGCTAACATAACGTTTTAGATTATTACTAGTTTTCATTTAACCCAAGTATTCTCTTCTATAAATTCAGATTTTTGTTTAAGGCAAATTGATGTAGCCAATCAATTGTTAAAGATAAACTGAGCCATGTTAATTTTAAAACTTTAACGAAAAAATCTGTTGGAAGAGGCTAGTACCAAACCAGATGTAGTTAGGAGGTTTCCATGTATAGGAGCTTTGGAAGACACTTCTACAGAGAAATACTGAAGCAAAGGAAATTATTGATGCACTATAGCTTAATACTTACTCTCTGTCTACTATTTGTTGACCTTAGGTTTTGATCCCTTAAGTCGTTTACATGCTTATATTTTTATTTTTATTGTTATTTTTTTAATTTAAATATATATATGTATAAGAAAATAAAAATCTTCTGTAAAGCAATTATCCTTCAATAAAAAATACCTTAATAAAAATATTTATTAACTATTTTATGCTCAGGGAAAAAAATCAGAAAATAATTCCCTAAACTAAGTTAGTATTATTTTACCTAGATTTCTGTAATTCATCATACTTTTTTACTTTAGCTTAGTAGGAACTTGAGAGCTGAACTTAAAACCATTTTAATAATGTAATAAGACATTTGTTATTTCTCTTATTTAAACCCTAAAAATTTGTCATTGCTGGGGATTCATCTTATCAGTTTTGCCTTTTAAAAACTGCCTCAAAATAAGCTTACATAAAATTAGGATAAAGATTAAACCAAATTAATAAAAGCACAAAGGAAAAACAGTAAATACTTTTCAAATATAAGTACTACAATTATATCTGACATTTAAGTATGTTCAATGCATTCCAATTAATTCAAGATGTAATGTCCATCAGAAAATATTTAGAAACATAATCCTTTATGTTAAAGTCACAAACTTCCAAAGACTCTCATGGAGCTCTAATACTCTTCTTCAAAAACATATAATCAAAATCCACATATAATTTTGAAAAAAAACAAAAAACCAAATATGCAATATTCTTGCCTCGGAAATCTCATTGACAAAGGAGGCTGGTGGGCTACAGTCCATAGGGTCACAGAGTCGGACAGGACTAGGTCAGACATGACTAAGTTGGACACAACTGAGGAGTGAGCATGCACATACCACCACATATACACAATGAGATAAAAAGTAAAAAAATCAGTCTACAAAAATAAATATATATATATATTTAATTTCAAAGTTTAATTTGTGTGTGTGTGTTTTTTTTTTTTTTTTTTGTTTTTTTAGAATTTTTGATTTTTTTTTTTTTGTTTTTTATATTGAGTGTCCTGTGGGGCCGANTGCACATACCACCACATATACACAATGAGATAAAAAGTAAAAAAATCAGTCTACAAAAATAAATATATATATATATTTAATTTCAAAGTTTAATTTGTGTGTGTGTGTTTTTTTTTTTTTTTTTGCTCTTTCAGAAATTTCAGCTATTTCACTACTTGTATTAAATAGCCTCTAAGGGGCACTTAGAAAACAGAGATATTACTTTGCCAACAAATGTCTGTCTAGTCAAGGCTATGGTTTTTCAGGTAGTCATGTATGGATGTGACAGTTGGACTATAAAGAAAGCTGCTGCTGCTAATGCTGCTAAGTCACTTCAGTCGTGTCTGACTCTGTGCGACACCAGAGACGGCAGCCCATCAGGCTCTCCTCTGTCCCTGGGATTCTCCAGGCAAGAGTACTGGAGTGGGTTGCCATGAGCACTGAATAATTGATGCTTTTGAACTGTGGTGTTGGAGAAGACTCTTGAGAGTCCCTTGGACTGCGAGGAGATCCAACCTGTCAATCCTAAAGGAAATCAATCCTGAATATTCGTTGGAAGGACTGATGCTGAAGCTGAAACCCCAATACACTGGCCACTTGATGCGAAAAACTGACTCATTTGAAAATACTCTGATGTTGGGAAAGATTGAAGGCAGGAAGAGAAGGGGATAACAGAGGATGAGATGCTTGGATGGCATAACCAANCTAAAGGAAATCAATCCTGAATATTCGTTGGAAGGACTGATGCTGAAGCTGAAACCCCAATACACTGGCCACTTGATGCGAAAAACTGACTCATTTGAAAATACTCTGATGTTGGGAAAGATTGAAGGCAGGAAGAGAAGGGGATAACAGAGGATGAGATGCTTGGATGGCATAACCAACTCAATGGATGTGAGTCTGAGTAAACTCTGCGAGTTGGTGATGGACAGTGCTGAAGTCCATGGGTTGCCAAGAGTCAGACATGACTGAACAACTGAACTGAAAAGGACATTTACCATTAAATAATACCTAATATAAAGAACTGGACATGGAACAACAGACTGGTTTCGATTAAGAAAAAGAGTATATCAAGGCTGTATATTGTCTCCCTGCTTATTTAACTTCTGTGCAGAGTACATCATGAGAAACGCTGGGCTGGAAGAAGCACAAGCTGGAATCAAGATTGCCGGGAGAAATATGAGTAACCTCAGATATGCAGATGACATCACCCTTATGGCACAAAGTGAAGAGGAACTCAAAAGCCTCTTGATGAAAGTGAAAGAGGAGAGTGAAAAAGTTGGCTTAAGGCTCAACATTCAGAAAACTAAGATCATGGCATCTGGTCCCCTCACTTCATGGGAAATAGATGGGGAAACAGTGGAAACAGTATCAGACTTTATTTTTTTGGGCTCCAAAATCACTGCAGGTGGTGATTGCAGCCAGGAAATTAAAAGACACTTTCTCAAAGTGAAGAGGAACTAAAAAGCCTCTTGATGAAACTGAAAAAGGAGAGTGAAAAAGTTGGCTTAAGGCTCAAATTTCGGAAAACTAAGATCATGGCATCTAGTCCCATCACTTCATGGGAAATAGATGGGGAAACAGTGGAAACAGTATCAGACTTTATTTTTTTGGGCTCCAAAATCACTGCAGATGGTGATTGCAGCCAAGAAATTAAAAGACACTTCCTCCTTGAAGGAAAGTTATGACCAACCTAGATAACATATTAAAAAGCAGAGACATTACTTTGCCAACAAAGTAATGTCAAGTCAAGTCTAGTCTAGTCTAGTCAAGCCTTGTTTAGTCAAGGCTGTGGTTTTTCCAGTGGTCGTGTATGGATGAGAGAGTTGGACTGTGAAGAAGCCTGAGCACCGAATAATTGATGCTTTTGAACTGNTCCTCCTTGAAGGAAAGTTATGACCAACCTAGATAACATATTAAAAAGCAGAGACATTACTTTGCCAACAAAGTAATGTCAAGTCAAGTCTAGTCTAGTCTAGTCAAGCCTTGTTTAGTCAAGGCTGTGGTTTTTCCAGTGGTCGTGTATGGATGAGAGAGTTGGACTGTGAAGAAGCCTGAGCACCGAATAATTGATGCTTTTGAACTGTGGTGTTGGAGAAGACTCTTGAGAGTCCCTTGGACTGCAAGGAGATCCAACCAGTCCATTCTAAAGGAGATAAGTCCTAGGTGTTCACTGGAAGGACTGATGCTAAAGCTGAAACTCCAGTACTTTGGCCACCTCATGCGAAGAGTTGACTCATTGGAAGAGACTCTGATGCTGGGAGGGATTGGGTGCAGGTAGAGAAGGGGACGACAGAGGATGAGATGGCTGAATGGCATCACCGACTCGATGGATGTGAGTCTGAGTGAACTCCAGGAGTTGGTGATGGACAGGGAGGCCTGGCGTTCTGCAATTCATGGCATCACAAATAGTCGGACATGACTGAGCGACTGAACTGAACTGAACTGAATACTGAGAAAAGTGAAGATATTTGATATTTAGTACATTATATAGACTAATATAATCTGTATGTTATTTGAAATGCATGCTCTGTTTTCCAAGGAATAAAGCATTGATACAAAATATATTCTCTGTGTGACAAAATAATTATGGATGACTTATTTTCCCATTTATCAAATAAGAAGAATGAAGACTTATTTCATTCAAGTCACTAAGTTGACTCTTGGTTCTTTTCCCCCATTTGTTGTTGTTTCTTAGTTGCTAGGTATGTCCAACTCTTTTGTAACCCCATGAACTGTAACCCACCAGGCTCCTCTGTTCATGGGATTCCCAAGCAAAATCTTTCTCCAGGGGATCTTCCAGACCCAGGGATCAGACCCTCGTCTTCTTCTTTGGCAGGTAGATTCTTTACCACTGAACCACCAGGGAAGCCCTTCTTTTTTTTTATATTAGATGTGAGAGCCTTTTTTTCTATCCTCATATGTAATTAATACATTGAAAATAAAGTGTGACTTTTTATCCAGGGCTATCACTTTATAATCCACTTATTTAATGAATTCTAATGTATCTACTAAAGAGAACAGTGTATAAACTTAACCAAACTAGAAGAACATTTTTTTTTTTGGTCTATTTACTACTTGAATTCAGTGATGTAATATGGCTTCATGTACCTTTGAGAATACAGTTACCAAGTACAGAGGCGATTTAACATTTTCCCAATTCACACCTTGTGCAATATTTAAGAAGATTTCATCTAATTGAACACATTAGAACAAATTTAATAAAAAGTGTTCTTGTAAATGCTTCAACGGCCTGATGGGAACCAAGCTAGACAGGAAGGAAAGTGAACAACATTCTGGTTGGCCTCTTCAGGCTAAGAAGTCATTTGCAAGATGTTTTGACTGCTGAGATGTCAGCCATAATCAATCTTAGAGATAGAATGGAGCTGCAAGTGGGTGAGATAATGTTCAAATGCACTGAAAAATGACTAGTCATAATAAAAAGTAATGGATCTCACTACCTTGCCTTGAAAGGATTCTGAGAACATTTGAGTTCACAAATGATACATTTCTACCTAATTTGAGAAATATACTCAATGTAGTTATGAAATACAGTCATCGCCCTCCAGAAATGTGTGTTTCTACCCTAGATACCTTAGTTTCAGGAAAGAACACACATTGTACTTAAGTCCACTAAAGATGAAACGTCTTGATTCTTAATAAAAATGCAAAAATGATATAAGTATGTAGGCAGGTTTTCCTATATCTCTTTTAGCAATAATGTTATGTTACTCCATTAATGCTTACTTAAAATTTCTTGATTAAGCAGATTATACCCTGGAAGTTATAAACGCAATATGTTCCCTATTGTAGATATATCAGGGAAAAGACAATACAACTTGCCTGCTTCTCTGATATGGAAAGGACAGAGGCCATTCAAAATATAAGTACGTATATGAAACTTTTATGACATTCAAGTGTTTAAACCCCTATGTCTGGATTTGAATAAAGATGTTTCACAGCACAGACATCACTCTCCTCTTTCACTTTCATAGTTATGGATTAATTCCTGACTCTCAGCTACAGTTTAAGGATGCTTAATTACATATTATAAATGGTCTATTATAGAATAGCGATCATGGTTAGTCACTGGAACTTTCTAGGTAGATTCCATTCAGTTATGCACTAAGGATAAATACTTGAGGAGAGACAGGTTGGGATATGGTGGGGGTGGGGATAGAGGAGAAAGAAGGTAAGGGGTTCATTATCTTTCCTTTCCTTCCATTTCCTCTGAAATGTCTCAATTGTCATAGACTCAAGTCACTCGGTTTACCCTACCCCTGTCTATAAAAGGACAGAGGGATCTATTGTAAGTGAAAGATAACAGTAAAGCACACATTAATAAAAGTTTTTCTGAGAATTAATGGAAGTCTTCATTGTTGAATCTTGTCCTAAAATATTATATGTTAAAGAAAATCACTAGTAAACATTTAAGTTTGAAAATATCAGTGTTAATGCTCCCATTTGTAGTGGTAAAGCTAATTCAATAATAGTCTTTATATGTCTTACAAATGAAATTTACTTATGGTCCTACTGTCCACAAATGAGAAGGTAATTTGTGTATTTTCTTTGCTGCTGATCTCCCCATAGCAAGTCACTAGACTACTTTCTGAGAAACAAATATATAAGAATTATCTTACATTGGTATCCTTTCTTTTGATCCCATTAAACGTAGATGTTCCTAAAATTTGTTACACTCTTAGTTTCTTAAATGAATGCAGTTTTCTTTTGTTGGTTTGTTTTTTACCTTTTGCTAATTTCTATATACATTTATATTCCTTTGGTCATTTCAGAATTTTTGGGGGGAGAGGATTTCAGAGGAGACTGAGTTAAGGAAGGAGGCTTTCTTTTTTTTTTTTTTTCTCTTGTTTTACTTAGTTTTGTTTTGGGGGAGGGGAGGGAGGAAAAGCAGGGAGACACCGTGTCTCCAAGTCTACATTACATAGAAATTAAGAGATGTGAAACTTGAAGTCATTCATTTGAAATCTCAATCCAAGCAATCTCATTTGTAAAATGGGATAGAAACCAAAACTTGCAGAGTTAATGGATAACGATATTTGTGAAAGAACTTTGCAAACTAGACTGTTACTCAAATTGAGACTTATCTTCCTTGCCTACTAATTTCATTGATAAAACATTATTTAAAAACTGTGAGCTCACTGTTTTATCAAGAACACACCTTTGTACAACAAATACAGACAATTAATCATGGTTCAGCAAGATACACCAGAAGGAAATGAATTCTGAGGTCAAGACCTGATCTCAAATTGCATTTTGACTACTTAACTAGATGCCTATTTGACAAATACACTCTAACACTCAGTTTATTCATTTATTGAACTAGGATAACCATAAACTTCCAGAATACCCCATCCATGGAATTCTCCAGGCAAGAATACTGGAATGGGTAACCATTCCCTTCTCCAGGGGATCTTCCCAACCAAGGGATCAAACCTGAGTCTCCTGCATTGCAGGGAGGTTTTTTATTTTTTAACCATCTGAGCCACCAGGGAAGCCCTTTATAGATTAGGAAAACAATAAATTCCATGAAGTCTTGAGATTAATTTAGAGAATGTGCAGAATACCCCTGTCATATATTTCTGTTTCATGAGCATAACATACTCAGATGCTTAGATTAGCAGTGTGAGCACAATATATTTTTAACAATAAGTACAAAGGCATTAGTGTGGTCATGTGGAGAATTTAGCAATGCTAATTAGCAAGCAAATCACAGGAAACTTTCAATAATGGAATTTCAGATTCTTAGAAAAAGAAATTAATGTGTGTATTTATAAGAAATTATACTCCTTCAAGTTTATACTGTAACTTTTTTTCCCTTTTAAGGTTTAGCAATATATTGATTCAAGTTGAATATGAATATTGACAATTGTGGCTTTACAAATAGAATATTTCTACCCAAGGAGAAAAGAGAGAAAAAAAAATAGTTTTAGCATTTCATTATTGCTGTGCAACATAGAAATACATTTCTATGGTTATGGGATTCCATAATGAATCATTGTAAGCACTGACTGAAAATAATATGTGAATATAATAAGCAGGGTGAGTGGTTTTAGGAAAGTAGGTATTGAAGGATGACCTAAATATTTCACTTCAGGGTAACTTTTTCATCCCTTCTAAGAGGCTAGGATACAAAAAGTAATGAAATACATTATTAAAGATCAAGGCAAATAATTATTTTTAATACTTTTATGTAGTGTTCATTATAAAAATTGAACATTTATCTACAAACTAGTACTTAAGATTAGTTATTTTGACCTGAGCTTTCTGTTATTCCAATAAAAAACTAAATATATATTTCTCCCCTCTTTTTTCAGACAATAAAATAAATATACATTTGAGGTAATATTGATGTTGCTTATGGAAAACTACACATGAAGAGCTAATAGAATGGATTTTTAAGAGCACCATGTGGAAAATCATATAATTTCCATTTTCCCTAAGAAATGCTTATTAAATTTTAACTTAAAAAAATTCTTGAAACTATATCTTCATTCTTTCTTGCTCATGCTACACTCTTTGCCCATGTTGAAAATTCAGTGTTTGAAATTTTGGTCAGCTTTTCTTTTGTACTTCTGTACCTTTCTTGATGCTTTTGAACTGTGGTGTTGGAGAAGACTTTTGAGAGTCCCTTGGACTACAAGGAGATCCAACCAGTCCATTCTGAAAGAGATCAATCCTGGCATTTCTTCGGAAGGAATGATGCTAAAGCTGAAACTCCAGTACTTTGGCCACCTCATGCGAAGAGTTGACTCACTGGAAAAGACTCTGATGCTGGGAGGGATTGGGGGCAGGAGGAGAAGGGGACGACAGAGGATGAGATGGCTACATGGCATCACTGACTCGATGGACATGAGTTTGAGTGAACTCTGGGAGTTGGTGATGGACAGGGAGGTCTGGCGTGCTGCAATTCATGGGGTCACAAAGAGTTGGACATGACTGAGAGACTGAACTGAAAGGAACCTTTCTTGTTTTTCCTCTAATTCTGTGACTATGTATCAAAATCTCTTTCACTAGTACATTGTTCTAAACTGTGTTTCCAAAGTATAAATGTACCCAACCACTTATCATCATTCTCTTCTCATCAATCTCTTATAATTCTTTACCTACATATAGTTAATGGTAGAAATATATTTCTTGATTAGAGAATTAAGTATTTATATTTCTATATGCAGCTCAGAAAATATTCAAGAGTTTTACAACAATATATCCATAAATTTGCTTTATATTTAGTAAACACCTTTTCCTATAAAATCAATGCTTTGGTAATCTTGGTAATTTGGTAAGTGATTTTCCAGAAAAAGAACATTTTTTAAAAATCTTAATTCTGCTGCTCCTTGGGCATCCAGTTAATTATCTGGTTCTTTTATCATAATTTCTTTCCTACTAGTCTCTTCTACTTTCTCTGTTTCCTAATACTGTAAATTACACATTTAGATGATTAATTTTCAGCCTTTTTCAAAAATTTAAATGTAATTTTATAGATATGCTAAACACTACCTCTCTCAAGCTGTGTTCAGTTCAGTTTAGTCGCTCAGTTGTGTCAGACTCTAGCAACCCCATGAAGTGCATAACTGCAGACCTCCCTGTCCATCACCAACTCTTGAGTTTGCCCAAACTCTTGTCCATTGAGTCGGTGTTGCCATCAAGCCGTCTCATCCTCTGTTGTCCCCTTTTCCTCCTGCATCCAATCCCTCCCAGTATTAGAGTCTTTTCTAATGAGTCAACTCTTCGCATGAAGTGGCCACAGTATTGGAGTTTCAGCTTTAGCATTAGTACTTCCAATGAACACCCAGGGCTGATCTCCTTTAGAATGGACTGGTTGGATCTCCTTGCAGTCCAAGGGACTCTTAAGAGTCTTCTCCAACACCACAGCTCAAAAGCATCAGTTCTTCAATGCTCAGCTTTCTTCACAGTCTAACTCTCACATCCATACGTGACCACAGGAAAAACCATAACCTTGACTAGACAGACTTTTGTTGGGATAGTGATGTCTCTGCTTTTTAATATGCTATCTAGGTTGGTCATAACTTT
Source organism: Neotragus moschatus (assembly GCA_006410615.1). Taxonomy (NCBI): domain Eukaryota; kingdom Metazoa; phylum Chordata; class Mammalia; order Artiodactyla; family Bovidae; genus Neotragus; species Neotragus moschatus. The sequence continues at coordinate 691,397 of SJYA01001190.1, forward strand.
CCTTCCAAGGAGGAATCGTTTTTTAACTTCATGGCTACAATCATTATCTGCAGTGATTTTGGAGCCCACAGAAATAAAGTCTGACACTGTTTCCACTGTTACCCTATTTATTTGCCATGAAGTGATGGGACCAGATGCCATGAACTTAGTTTTCTGAATGTTGAGTTTTAAGCCAACTTTTTCACTCTCCTCTTTCACTTTCATCAAGAGGCTCTTTAGTTCCTCTCCACTTTCTGCTATAAGGGTGTTGTCATCTGTATATCTGAGGTTATTGGTATTTCTTCCAGCAATCTTGATTCCAGCTTGTGTTTCTTCTAGCCCAGAATTTCTCATGATGTACTCTCCATATAAGTTAAATAGGCAGGGTGACAATATACAGCCTTGACGTACTCCTTTTCCTATTTGGAACCAGTCTGTTGTTCCATGTCCAGTTCTAACTGTTGCTTCCTGACCTGCATACAGATTTCTCAAGAGGCAGGTTAGGTGGTCTGGTATTCCCATCTCTTTCAGAATTTTCCACAGTTTATTGTGATCCACACAGTCAAAGGCTTTGGCATAGTCAATAAAGCAGAAATAGATGTTTTTCTGGAACTCTCTTGCTTTTTCCACGATCCAGCAGATGTTGGCAATTTGATCTCTGGTTCCTCTGCCATTTCTAAAGCCAGCTTGAACATCTGAAAGTTCACGGTTCACGTACTGCTAAAGCCTGGCTTGGAAAATTTTGAGCATTACTTTACTAGCGTGTGAGATGAGTTCAATTGTGCGGTCATTTGAGCATCTTTGGCACTGCCCTTCTTTGGGATTGGAATGAAAACTGACCTTTTCTTGTGTTATGAAGTATCAAATACCTTGATATTCCAATATGATTTGATTGCTTTGCAGGAAGTTCTGTAGGTTATACATGGAGATTCCCTAGGCTTAAACACTCAGTAAGTTATTATGGGACTTCTCAGGTGACCCTAGTAAAGAATCCTGCTGTGAATGCAGGGGACTCATGAGACACAGGTTCGATCCATTGGTCAAGAAGATCCCCAGGAGGAGGAAATAGCAACCCACTCTGGTATTCTTGCCTGGAGATTCCCATGGACAGAGGAAGTGAGCGAGGGGTTGCAAAGTGCATAGGGTCACAAAGTTAGACACAACTGAAGCAATTTAGCATGCACACACAGCCTATTATAACATATAGTGAAACTTAAAAAAAAAAAAACTAAAAATATAAAAAATAGATAAAATTTTGAAATTCATTAATAATTAAGTCAGACATGACTGAGCAACTGAACTGCACTGAATAGTTAAGATTGTGACCATTCCTTAAGTTATCTAACATTGCTCAGTTCAGTCACTCAGTTGTGTCTGACTCCTTGCGACACCATGGACTGTAGCACATCAGGCTTCCCTGTTTATCACTAGCTCCCGGTGTTTACTCAAACTCATGTCCATCAAGTTGGTGATGCATCCAGCTATCTCAACCCTCATCATCCCATTCTCCTCCTGCCTTCAATCTTTCCCAGCATCAGAATCTTTTCCAGTGAGCCAGTTCTTCACATCAGGTGGCTAAAATATCGNCTGTAGCACATCAGGCTTCCCTGTTTATCACTAGCTCCCGGTGTTTACTCAAACTCATGTCCATCAAGTTGGTGATGCATCCAGCTATCTCAACCCTCATCATCCCATTCTCCTCCTGCCTTCAATCTTTCCCAGCATCAGAATCTTTTCCAGTGAGCCAGTTCTTCACATCAGGTGGCTAAAATATCGGAGTTTCAGCTTCAGCATCAGTCCTTCCAGTGAGTATTCAGGACTAATTTCCTTTAGGATGGACTGGTTGGATCTCCTTGCAGTCCAAGGGACTCTGAAGAGTCTTCTCCAACACCACAGACCAAAAGCATCAATTCTTTGTTGCTCATTTTTCTTTATAGTCCAACTCTCACATCCATACATAACTACTGGAAAAACCATAGCTTTTACTAGATTAATCTTTGTTGATGAAGTAATATGTTTTCTCTTTAATATGCTGTCTAGGCTGGTCATAGTTTTCTTACAAGGAGCAAGCATCTTTTAATTTCATGGCTGCAGTCACCATCTTCAGTGATTTTGGACTCCCCAAAAATAAAAGTCTCTCACTGTTTCCATTGTTTCATTGTTTCTAACATTGCTGATATTTAGCAACTTACCTGGAAAATAAGATTTTTGGTGAATAGTCTCAGTGTAACAGGTAACAGTAAAAATTTAGAAAACTCATTACAGGATAACTCAAGGAGTTCTGTTTTGTTTTGTTTTAAGCTATTTATGAAAGTATAAGTGTATGAGAATGACAAGTTGGTAGCAGTTAATCTGTGTGTGATTCTTCACAGATCACAGCAAGTGACACTTCAACTGGGCTTCAAAGGGGTCAAATGATTAGCCACCCTGAACTGAGAAATGGTAACTGGTCACTTTCAGGTTATTTTGCTGCCAAAAGGATAAAATGATAAGGAAGCCAGAGGTCATCTCCTTTCATATAATGCAAATAGAAAATTTCTGGGGCAAAAAAGAAGCTGAAGAATGGAGACTGCATCTGAAGGATGCATTGTGGTTCTGTCCATGGGTAGTAATATGAGGTGGTAATATTTTATTTGCATGGTTTTGATTAATTATATCTTTAACTTGGTATTAACTTCATAATAGTACTTCCCAGGTGGTGCTAGTGGTAAAGAACCTGCCTGCCAGTGCAGGAGACTTGAGACATAGGTTTGATCCCTGGGTTGGGAAGATCCCCTGGAGGAGGGCATGGTGATCCAGTCCAGTATTCTGCCTGGAGAATCCTATGGACAAAAGACCCTGGTGGGCTACAGTCGATAAAGTTGCAAAGATTCAGACATGACTGAGTTGACTTATCACTCACACACACAGCTTCACAATATCTTACAGAGATATCTAAAGGTTTCTGTCACGTGGATGGTAAATTTTCATAAGTGACATTGATTTTGTGTCCATTGTAGTTGTTCTATACAATTGCTTTCCCTTTCTGAAATATTTTCTTTTTGGAAAGAGTAAATTAGTCAATACAATTATTGCTATTAATAAACCAAAAGAGTTATATTCAGGTTAAATATAAGTTAAAAATGTGAATCTACTTTTCCAATAGAAACAACTCTGTATTCTACAGAAAAAGTTAAAATTATTTTAGGTAAAAGTTAGTCATTATATTCACTGCTATTTTTAAACCACTGGAGGTTCCAGGAGCTTAAACATGCATTATGCTTTGTAGTTTGCTCCATTTAGTGCTGCCAAGCTACTAAAAAGAAAATTCTTATTAATAGTTAAAATTCTCTAAAGTTACATTTTTTATTTCTGAGAATTAGGAAATGGAAATCCAGAAAGCAAACTAATTGAGTTGAGAGAGTATAATCAGGGTAACAATCTATAGGAGAAAATTCTCAAGAATTACTTAGCCATTTCTTGGCCTGAAAAGATGACTCCTAATAAAAATAGGTTCTAGTTTCTGAAAACACACCTGGAATACTCTCTCTCTCATAGAGAAATCTTAGGGAGCTGAAGGCAGGGATGCGGTGGACTTTGTACAGACAGTTATCAAAAGGCTGGGGCCTTTTCATGGAAACAAATAGAGAAAATATAGGGTCTTTGTTGGCTGGTAAAGTATCTCTTTTTACAAAATGTATTAAATGTGGATCTTTTCTTCAAAAATATTTTCTATTTTAAAACATATTTATTTTAATAATGTACCACATTTTCCCCCTTATTCCTTACACCATATATAAGAGTGGTAGTATAACTGAACATATTCTACCTTATAAATATAGACAAATCTATATTTTTTTGTAAATCAGACAAATCTTATTATGTATTCAAACAGATAACTTTTGTGTTCAGGCTGGTTTTAGAAAAGGCAGAGAAACCAGAGATCGAATTGCCAACATCTGCTGGATCATCGAAAAAGAAAGTCAGTCAGTCAGTTTGGTCACTCAGTTGTGTCGGACTCTGCGACTCCACAAACCATAACATGCCAGGCACCCTGTCCATCACCAGCTTCCGGAGTTCACCCAAACTCTTGTCCATTGAGTCGGTGATGCCATCCAACCATCTCATCTTCTGTCATCCCCTTCTCCTCCTGCCTTCAATCTTTCCCAACATCAGGGTCTTTTAAAATGTGTTAGCTCTTCACATCAAGTGGCCAAAGTATTGGAGTTTCAGCTTCAACATCAGTCCTTCCAATGAACACCCAGGACTGATCTCCTTTAGAATGGACTGGTTGGATCTCCTTGCAGTCCAAAGGACTCTCAAGAGTCTTCTCCAATACCACAGTTCAAAAGCATCAATTCTTCAGCACTCAGCTTTCTTCAGAGTCCAACTCTCACATCCATATATGACCACTGGAAAAACCATAGCCTTGACTAGACAGACCTTTGTTGACAAAGTAATGTCTCTGCTTTTTAATATGCTGTCTAGTTTGGGCATAAGTTTCCTTCCAAGCAGTAAGTGTTTTTAAATTTCATGGCTGCAATCACCATCTGCAATGATTTTGAAGCCCAGAAGCATTCCAGAAAAAGCATCTATTTCTGATTTATTAACTATGCCAATACCTTTGACATTGGATCACAATAAACTAGACAATTCTGAAAGAGATGGAAATACCAGACCACCTGACTTGCCTCTTGAGAAACCTATATGCTGGTCAGGAAGCAACAGTTTGAACTGGACATGGAACAATGAACTGGTTCCAAGGAGTACATCAAGGCTGTATATTGTCACCCTGCTTATTTAACTTATATGCAGAGTACGACATGAGAAACGCTGGGCTGGAGGAAGCACGGGCTAGAATCAAGATTGCTGGGAGAAATATCAATAACCTCAGATATGCAGATGAGACTGCCTTTATGTCAGAAAGTGAAGAATTAAAGAGCCTCTTGATGAAAGTGAAAGAGGAGAGTGAAAAAGTTGGCTTAAAGCTCAACATTCAGAAAACTAAGATCATGGCATCCGGTCCCATTCCTTCATGGCAAATAGATGGGAAAACAGTGGAAACAGTGGCTGATTTTATTTTTGTGGGCTCCAAAATTGCTGCAGATGGTGATTGCAGCCATGAAATTAAAAGACACTTCCTCCTTGAAAGGAAAGTTATGCCCAACCTAGACAGCATATTAAAAGGCAGAGACATTACTTTGTCAACAAAGGTCTGTCTAGTCAAAGCTATGGTATTTCCTGTGGTCATGTATGGATGTGAGAGTTGGACTGTGAAGAAAGCTGAGTGCCAAAGAATTGATGCTTTTGAACTGTGGTGTTGGAGAAGACTCTTGAGAATCCCTTGGACTGCAAGGAGATCCAACCAGTCCATCCTAAGGAGATCAGTCCTGGGTGTTTATTGGAAGGACTGATGTTGAAGCTAAAACTCCAATACTTTGGCCACCTGATGTGAAGAGCTAACTCATTGTAAAAGACCCTGATGCTGGGAAAGATTGAAGGCAGGAGGAAAAGGAGACGACAGAGGATGAGATAGGTGAATGGCATCATTGACTCAGTGGACATGGGTTTGGGTGGTCTCTGGGAGTTGGTGATGGACAGGGATGCCTGGCATGCTGTGGTTCATGGAAGCATAAAGAGTTAGACATGACTGAGTAACTGAACTGAGCTGTGTATATATATTTTACTTAGAGTACCCAATAATGTTGCTGTAATTTAAAAATCACATGTAATCTGGTGATCCTGTAACCAATCTTAATTTGGCAAAATATTATATATATATGCATTGCAGGCAGAGTTTTTACCATCTGAGCCACCAAGGAAGCCCCATACACACATGCACACACACACACATATATGTAGTGATAAATGTGTATTTGGGGGAGGAAAACACTGTGTGGCAAATAATTTTATGATATTATTTATGATTTAATTTTCTGATATATAAAGTATATATATGTATATCATTATATAGTATATATCTATATCTATCTTTCTATCTATAGAGAGAGAGGTAGTCATAGTTGAAAGATCATACAAAAACAAATATCTTGATCACACTTACAATTTAAGGAAAGAACTCAAGAAAGAAGTGCAGTGTTCCTCCTTCATACATATCATTTACTGATAGTTTTAAAATAGTACTTTCTATATTGAGGATAATTAGTTAACATGTCTTCTCTTGTAACTTATATATAACACTATTACATACTCAAGGGCTTAAGATTTTATTTTTGTATTTTTGTTAAAAACATTTGTTAATTAAATGTTAGTATGTGATACATGCATAACTTTGGAAAGCTCATTTTTACATTTCTTCATTTTTTAAGTGTCCAAATCTAATATTATCTAATTCTGCTTACTCATTTAAATATTTGACATTTTTTACTATTTTGGCAAGATTTTCAACTATACACTCTCAGTTCTTCAAATTTCTCTATGCAAAACAAACAACTGGAGTCAAATATAGGAACTATTCTCTAATATTTCTTATTAATGGATTAATTGGTGATTAATTCATTAGCTAAACTGAATTAGTTTAAAAAATCATATAAGTTGTTTAATACCATGTAAAGTTTAATTATTATTAAACTCTTTTCCCTATTACTCCATTTCACACATACTCAACAGTTATGCTTTGATGACACACTACTGACAGGAAATTCTTAATGGAGTGCTACAGTCCTTGTACTAACTTTAGTTCAGCACTATTATTTCAAAGATGTGTGTGTTTATGTCTGTGTGTATCTTTGTGTGTGTCTGTGTTATGCACACCTGCAGTATTCATCTCCCACTATTACATTGTTTTAAAAGATAAAGGGGATTTCTATTACAGATAAACATGTAACTATTAATCTTGTAATTATCTTATATATGCATATTATTTTTATTGAATAATGAACCCTTAAGAAAAAAAAAAAAGCTGACAGAAGACTAAGCCCTTATTCAAAGTGAGATGGTTAGGGCTATCTTCTACCTGACTTGATTAAATAGATGTCATCTGCCTGTCTCATTTATACCTGGCTTTTTAATATCTTCCCTAGAAGGAATGAATAGAGAAATAGGCTATATTCCTAATGACTAGAATATAATCAAAGAAGAACACCTTCCATTGCATCCTCTGTCTGCTAGATCAAAAAGGACAAGTATTCTTTGGAACCTAGAATATGAAAAATGTGTTCCTTTGGAATCAATGAGTAAGGAATGAAATGGCAGATGTAATTAATGTTCCTAATCAGGTTTTCGGAGAAGGCAATGGCACCCCACTCCAGTACTCTTGCCTGGAAAAATCCCATGGACAGAGGAGCCTGGTAGGCTGCAGTCCATGGGGCCACGTAGTTGGGCACGACTGAGCGACTTCACTTTCACTTCTCTTTCATGCATTGGAGAAGGAAATGGCAGCCCTCTCCAGTGTTCTTGCCTGGAGAATCCCAGGGATAGGGGAGCCTGGTGGGCTGCCGTCTATGGGGTTGCACAGAGTTGGACATGACTGAAGTCATCATAACTCCAAACACATAAGAGTAGACAGAGGGGAGCAGTGATTTAGGGTCTCCAGAGGCACTTAAATTTGCACATCAGTCTATGTCAGAATTAAAATAGAGAAAAGGAAAAATTTTTAACTCTTGTGTAAATTTTTTGTCTGCAATTTCCTTCTGGTGTCCCTATGATCTTCTATTGCTATTCTGATTGATGTCACAAGAGGGAGGAGACTATGTCACTCTTAGCCTATTATTTGATCAAAAGCTCATAACGAGTCTTTTATTAAAAGAGCATGCCAATCAAGTTAAAACTCTTAGAAAAAATTTTATATATTTTAAAATTATGATTTCTGGGTCAGTCTCTTCCCTCATCATAGCACAACAATACAGAAATGTTAATGGATATGTTTTAAAATTTCCAACTGATACATAGGTCAGCTTGCTGTATCTCACACTTGCCAGGCATACTTCCTGCCCTCAGCTTTTGCACTTGCTGTTCACTCTCCCTGAAGTGCTCTTTCACAAGATTCCTGCTTGGTTCATTCCCTCACATAAAATTCTTCAGATATTATAACCACCCCATTTAAAATTACTAACCTTTCCTGATACTCTCTATATTAATCACTGCATTTTTTCTCCATTTCAGTTCAGTTCAGTTGCTCAGTCGGGTCCGACTCTTTGTGACCCCATGAACTGCAGCACTCCAGGCCTCCCTGCCCATCACCAGCTCCCGGAGTTCACTCAAACTCACATCCATCGAGTCAGTGATGCCATCCAGTCATCTCATTCTTTGTTGTCCCATTTTCCTCCTGCCACCAATCCCTCCCAGCATCAGGGTCTTTTCCAATGAGTCAACTCTTCACATGAGATGGCCAAAGAATTGCAGTTTCAGCTTTAGCATCAGTCCCTCCAATGAACACCCAGGACTGATCTCCTTTAGGATGGAGTGGTTGGATCTCCTTACAGTCCAAGGGACTCTCAAGAGTCTTCTCCAACACCACAGCTCAAAAGCATCAATTCTTCGGTGCTCAGCTTTCTTCACAATCCAACTCTCACATCCATACATGACCACAGGAAAAACCATAGCCTTGACTAGATGGACCTTTGTTGGCAAAGTAATGTCTCTGCTTTTGCATATGCTATCTAGGTTGGTCATAACTTTCCTTCCAAGGAGGAAGCGTCTTTTAATTTCATGGCTGCAATCACCATCTGCAGTGATTTTGGAGCTCCCAAAAATATGACACTGTTTCCACTGTTTCCCCATCTATTTCCCATGAAGTAATGGGACCAGATGCCATGATCTTAGTTTTCTGAATGTTGAGTTTTAAGCCAACTTTTTCACTCTCCTCTTTCACTTTCATCAGGAGGCTTTTTAGTTCCTCTTCACTTTCTGACATAAGGGTGGTGTCATCTGCATATCTGAGGTTACTGATATTTCTCCCGGCAATTCTCCCGGCAATCTTGATTCCAGCTTGTGCTTCTTCCAGTCCAGCATTTCTCATGATGTACTCTGCATATAAGTTAAATAAGCAGGGTGACAATGTACAGCCTTGACGTTCTCCTTTTCCTATTTAGAACAAGTTTGTTGTTACATGTCCAGTTCTAACTGTTACTTCTTGACTTGCATACAGGTTTCTCAAGAGGCAGGTCAAGTGGTCTGGTATTTTCATCTCTTTGAGAATTTTCCACATTGTATTGTGATCCACACAGTCAAAGGCTTTGGCATGGTCAATAAAGCAGAGTAGATGTTTTTCAGGAACTCTCTTCCTTTTCCCATGATCCAGTGGATGTTGGAAATTTGATCTCTGGTTCCTCTGCCTTTTCTAAAACCAGCTTGAACATCTGGAAGTTCATGGTTCACATATTGCTGAAGCCTGGCTTGGAGAGTTTTGAGCATTACTTTCCTAGTGTGTGTATTATTTTCTCCAATAATATAGTCTAAATATGTTATTTGATTTTTGTTTCCCTCTAACAGATTTTAAACTTTAGAAATTAAAGAATTTTGTATTCTATGTTTAATACTTTATACATAACAAGACTTAACACCTGTTAGTATATAACAGTTAAATAATAGTTGATGAATAAATAAGGAATATTTTATATTAAAACTCAAATATCCCAATCTTTGATTATAGCAATCTTGTCACCCCTTATCTCTTTCCATTCTCATTGCTCTATTTCTTAGACTCTTCATACCCCTAAAAGCTTCAGCTTTTCAACAGGGCTCTGTTATGCCTTGATTTCCTTCATATTATCTACTCGATCATGTAGACTGTTTTTTAATCAATATCCTCATTGCCTTCCCATCAGTGCCTATTTGGTATTCCAGGCCTGCAAATTCCAAGCCTATAAATGAATTTAGAATTAGATTGCTAACTGCTAATGAATCAAAAAATGAAATATACATGTAGGCAAATCTTGACCCAGGAAGAGCTATAAACAAAGAGGCAATTTATCTATAAGACAAGAACCCAATCCCCCACCCTCCACATACCCTTATGGAGTTCAGCTATAGAAAAGTGAGAGTGAGGTATGGAAATGGTGTCTGTTAGGAACATGATAGAATGTCTAAGGTGCATAAAAGGAGTCCATCCCCTACCCCATACATTAGATACCCTTATGGAGTTCAGCTATAGCAAAGTGAGAGTGAGGTGTGGAAATGGTGTCTGTTAAGAGCATGATAGAATGTCTAAGGTGCATAAAAGGAGCCTCATCCTCTACCCATACATTATAATGTTCTCTTGGTGATAGACAGAGCATGATGCATTTAGTCCTCACCTGTCACTGCCCAGGGCTCCTTTGCTGGTCTTCTGTTGAATAACTAATTAAACAAACATTAGGATTTGAACAATCAGAGAATGATAGTGGTTGAATTTTCCTCATGCAGAAGAGATTTCAGAACACTATCTAAGTAAAGGTCAACAGAAAAATGAGGCATTTTCTCTGCTGTGACCAGCTTACACCTTTCTAGTTAAAATAAATTGTGGGAAACAGCTGACCATTTTACAGACCACTCCCTTAAAAACAATTCTAAATTGTATGTTTCTGCCTAAAAGTACATAGAATGTATGAATGTAAAAAAACTTTCCTGCTATTTTCCCTCACCACATTCCTTCTCATCCTGTTGAACTCAATCACAAATAATTGAATTAATTATAATTCTTGGTAAATAACATTTTCATTGCATTTATCTTATTTTATTTAAATAATGATGTGTTCTATTTAATGAGTAGTCCTACAGTGTTTGCAATGTATGAGGCACAATTCCAAGTATTTCACAAATACTAATTTATTAAATCCTTGAAATATTGCAGAAGGAAGATATTACTATATTTATATTTTTTAAAGCAGTCCAATTTAGAAAGATTACTAAACGTTCTCAGAATGTATAACTACAATGCATAAATACTAGAATTTAAAAGCAGGGATTGAGGATCCTGAGTATAATTTTAAAAATACTATTCTGCATCAGAAGGATGATATTTGCATTGGCTGTATTACCTAATAACCAAGCTATTACTAGAAATTTGTTATATTATACATGCTTTTATTTTTATTTCATCTCATCTCTTCCCAGAAGTAACTGTTATGAAAAAAAATTGTTTTTATTAAACTTTTTCAAACATAAGCACATTAAAACTTTGATCTCAGACTTCCAGTTTCTGAACATTATATTAGATATAATCTTTCTATTATTTAAGCCACTTAGTTTGCAGTACTTTGCTAAGGAAGCCTAATGAACAAACACTAAAATATAGTAATAATAAATATCTGTTGCTTTTGTTATGTCTTTATCTTTATTGAAATGTTTACCTATCAATATGAGTATTCACCCATCCATCAATCTATCCTATTTATCTATCAAATTATAATGTCTTGATTACTCTGTTATTAATTGTATACTGCTAAGTGAATCTAATGAAGCATTATATTCTACTGTCGACGTCACAGATTTTAAAATTATAGTCTATTGTTTCTCTTAACTACATAATTTATTATATAATTTAAACTGAACATAAGCTTTGGGAATTTACATTATTCTGTTATTTTTGATATTCATTCTCTATTTTTAGACAACCTCAGGCTTTTGGTTTTTTTTTTCTATTCTCACAAATCAAAACTCCTAATGTTTGGACATACTTTCTATTAAACAGATATTTTTAAAAATCAAATTATCTAATTTGAGCTGGTGGTTATGTAGTAAACGGTGATTTGATGATTGTAGCATTTACAAATTAAGCAGAACATTTTGTCTTTTGGGAAAGCTAAAGATGATTATGTAATTGGCTTGATTACATTTAACTATTAGAAATACTTCAGAGAAGAAAAGGGAGATAAAAGAAAGGTCCATCTGAGACAATTGCTGGTAAATCTTTTTATTCTGGAACACTTTCATTGCAGAATTTTTTTAAATTAATTTTCATTGGAGTACAGTTGCTTTGTAATGTTGCCTTAGTTTCTACTGTACAGCCAAGTAATCAGCTATAGGTGTGTATATATACACATGTGCATAAATATAAATATAAATATGTGTGTGTGTGTGTGTGTGTGTGTATATATATATATATATATATAAAGTTGCTTTAGTTGTATCAAACTCTTTGTGACCCTATATACTGTAGAACACCAGGCTCCTCTCTCCGTGAAAGTTTCCAGGCAAGAATACTGGAGAGGGTTGCTGTTTCCTACTCGAAGGGATCTTCCTGATCCCGGAATTAAACCCACATTTCTTGCGTATCCTGCATTGTCAAGCAGATTCTTTACCACTGTGCCACCTGGGAAGCCCATTACACACCCTCGTGTTTTTGGAAATACTTTGTTTGACATTAACTTCTAAAGTAAGCCATAGTTCTTCTTTTCTAAACCCCATTAACCATGTTCTCATTCCTTTCATCAACTAGTAAGTATTAAAAAGGGGCTGTAAAAATATGGATGAAAGTGAAAGTGATAGTCACTCAGTCATGTCTGACCAGCTCTTTGTGACCACATGGACTGTAGCCTGGGAAGCTTTTCTGTCTATGGGATTTCCCAGGCAAGAATACTGGAGTAAGTAGCCACTTCATTCTCCAGGGGATCTTCTTGACCTACAGACTGAACCTGGGTTTTCTTCAATGCAGGCATATCCTTTATCATCTGAACAACCAGGGACTTCAAAAATATGGATAGGGTCCTAATTTCTGGATCAAGTAGGGTAGTACCAAGTCATGGTTTAGTGTTCATTTCTTTTGAGGTCTAGAGCAAGTGATTAACATTTCTATACCTCAGTTTCTTCAAATATAAAATGTGGGATAATGGTAAAACTACCATTTGCTTCATATAGTAATATTCACAAGTGTACATCTTAAAGTTTAGTATGTAGAAGAGTGCCTGAAGCCAAGTGACTACTGTACTATATACACACCATCTAGTATCAGAATGACATTCTGAAATTTGTAACATAGAATTGGTTCTTGGTTCTTTATGATTCTACTGTCTTTACTCCCAAATCATCTCCAAGACATGACAGGTTTATGGGAATCCCAGCTTCATTGCTGAGGTCTTCAGAGAAGTCTTCATTTCTGGAACTACAGAGAGGGGCTAAATCTCAGTCAATTTACTGATGCTTAGAATTATCTCTACTATAGTTCAGTCACTCAGTCGTGCCCAACTCATTGTGACCCCAGGGACTGCAGCATACCAAGTTTCCCTGCTGCTGCTGCTGAGTCACTTCAGTCGTGTCCGACTCTGTGTGACCCCAGAGATGGCAGCCCACCAGGCTCCGCTGCCCCTGGAATTCTCCAGGCAAGAACACTGGAGTGGGTTGCCATTTCCTCTTCCAGTGCATGAAAGTGAAACGTGAAAGTGAAGTTGCTCAGTCATGTCTGACTCTTCGCTACCCCATGGACAGCAGCCCTCCAGGCTCCTCCATCCATGGGATTTGCCAGGCTTCCCTATCCATCACCAACTCTCAGAGCTTACTCAAACTCATGTCCATCAAGTCAGTAATGCCATCCAACTATCTCATCTTCTGTTGTCCCCTTGTCCTCCAGCATCAGGCTCTTTCCTAATGAGTAAGTTCTTCACATAAGGTGGCCAAAGCATTGGAGTTTCAGATTCAACCTCAGTCCTTCCAAAAAATATTCAGGACTGATTTCCTTTAGGATTAACTGGTTTGATTTCCTTTCAGTCCAAGCTACTCTCAAGAGACTTCTCCAACACCACAGTTAAAAGCATCAATTTTTCAGTGCTCAGCATTCTTAATAGTCCAACTCTCACATCCATACATGGCTACTGGAAAAACCATAACTTTGACTAGATAGACCTTTGTTGGCAAGGTAATGTCTCTGCTTCTTAATACTCTGCCTAGGTTCAGTTCAGTTCAATCAGATCAGTAGCTCAGTTGTGTCCAACTCTTTGAAAACCCTGTGGACCACAGGACACCAGACCTCCCTGTCCATCACTAACTCCTGGAGTTTACACAAACTCATGTCCATTGAGTCAGTTGCCAGAGTCCAGCTCCAGCAGCCAGGGAATCAGCCTGAAGGAGTGAGCGGTCTTGGTGGACAGTGATGTACCCTCTGACTCATAGTACAGAAACTACAGGTTTATTTCAAGCTTCATGTTCTCTTTTATACTTTGACAAAAGCATTAGGTCAGAGGTTTGACATTTGTAGTTCCCCCCACCCAGATTTATTGTCTCCAGAAATCATTGTTGTCCTTCAGACAGAGTTCCTGCTTTAGTGATTCTCTCAGGCTTTACTATCTATTATCTACTTTATCTTATATGTCCTATACTTAACTTGTCGATTACATTGTAACTCATGCTACATTCCTCAGTTTATTTATCTTTCTATATCCTGTTTGCCCCTAGCATCTTAAGATCACTATCTCTTAAAAAGGCTTCTAGCTATTCTTAATTATTCCTAAATTCAGCAAACTACTTTTGCCATAAATATTTCCCTCACCAGCAGGTCTCAGATAACAATCCTTCCCATGGCCTCAAGCTGTGGCCTACATGCTCATCCTGGGACATTCTTTGTAAAGATCCTTGAACAAATGTCAATGGTTATTTTATAGACTATTTTCTGGGCACAACTGCAGAAGGCTTTGTGCTTTCTCATGCTTCTATCAAGCACCTTAACATTCGTTCCAGCCAACTCAACTGAAGAAAGGAAAGAACAAGTCAGAATCACGAGGCCTAACTCCTTCATCCTGGGGCTGTGCCTGCAAGATGAAGAGAAAGAATTGGGGCCATGCCTCCGTTTTGTCAGTAATGCCTAACACAGCTCCCAACAGTCTGTGATGCCATCGAACCACTTCATCCTCTGTAACCCCCTTCTCCTCCTGCCTTCAGTCTTTCCCAGCATCCAGGTGTTTTCAAATGAATCAGTTCTGCACATCAGGTGGCCAATGTATTGGAGTTTCAGCTTCAACATCAGTCCATCCAATACACACTCAGGACTGATCTCCTTTAGGATGGATTGGTTGCATCTCCTTGCAGTCCAAGGGATTCTCAAGAGTCTTCTCTAACACCACAGTTAAAAAGCATCAATTTTTTGGCACTCAGCTTTCTTTATAGTCAAAATCTCAGATCCATACATGACTATTGGAAAAATCATAACCTTGACAAAATGGATATTCATTGGCAAAGTAATGTCTCTGCTTTTTAATATGCTATCTAGATTGGTCATAACTTTCCTTCTAAAGAATAAGCATCTTTTAATTTCATGGCTCTGGTCACCATCTGCAGCCATTTTGGAGCCCAAGAAAATAAAGTATCTCAATGTTTCCATTTTCTCCCTATCCGTTTGCCATGAAGTGATGGGACTGGATGCCATGTTCTTAGTTTTCTGAATATTGAGTTTTAAGCCAACATTTTCACTCTCCTCTTTCACTTTCATCAAGAGGATCTTTAGTTCTTCATCACTTTTTGCCACAATGGAGGTTCCATCTGCATTTCTGAGGTTACTGATATTTCTCCCAACAATGTTGATTCCAGTTTGTGCTTCATCCCGTTAAATAAGCAGAGTGGCAATATATAGTCTTGATGTACTCCTTTCCTGATTCGGAACCAGTCTGTTGTTTCATGTCCAGTTCTAATTGTTGCTTCTTGATCTGTATACAGGTTTCTCAGGAGGCAGGTCAAGTGGTCTGGCATTCCCATCTCTTAAAGAATTTTCTGCAGTTTGTTGTATTCTACACTGTCAAAGGCTTTTGCATAGTCAATAAAGCAGAAGTAGATGTTTTTCTGGAACTCTTGTACTTTTTCCATGATCCAGCAGATGTTGGCAATTTGATTTCTGATTCCTCTACCTTTTCTAAATCCAGCTTGAACATCTGGAAATTCACATTTCATGTACTGTTGAAGCCTAGCTTGGAGAAATTTGAGCATTACTTTGCTCGCATGTGCAATGATTGCAATGGTGCAGTAGTTTGAACATTCTTTGGCATTGCCTTTCTTTGGGATTGGAATGAAAACGGATCTTTTCCAGTCCTGTGGCCACTGCTGAGTTTTCCAAATTTGCTGGCGTACTGAGTGCAACACTGTCACAGCTTTATCTTTTAGGATTTGAAACAGCTCAGCTGGAATTCCAGCACCTAAGCTAGCTTTGTTCATGGTGATGCTTCCTAAGGCCCATTTGACTTCACATTCCAGGATGTCTGGCTCTAGGTGAGTGATCACACCATCATGATTATCTGGGTCATCAAGACCTTTTTTATATAGTTCTTCTGTGTATTCTTGCCACCTCTTCTTGTTCCATGCCATTTCTGTTCTTTTTGTGCCCATTTTGCATGAAATTTTCCCTTGGTATCTCTGATTTTCTTGAAGAGATCTCTAATCTTTCCCATTCTATTATTCTCTTTTAGTTTTTTGCATTGATCACTGAGGAAGTTTTCTTATCTCTCCTTGCTAGTCTTTGAAACTCTGCATTCAAAATGGGTTTATCGATCCAGATGTGTATTAAAAAAAAAAAAAAGACAAAATGGGTTTATCTTTCCTTTTCTCCTTTGCCTTTCATTTCTCTTCTTTTCTCAGCTATTTGTAAGGCCTCATCAAGCAACTGCTTTGCCTTTTTGTGCTTCTTTCTCTTAGGGCTTGTCTTGATCACTGCCTCCTGTACAATGTCACAGACCTCCATCCATAGTTTTTCAGGCACTGTGTCTATCAGGTCTAATCCCTATTTGTCACTATTGCTGTATAATTTGTCAACTTGGATAAAATCTGATTTTCCGTCCCCATTATTCTTCTATATTAGTATCACCAAGGCTATCAAAGTTTTCTCTTAAGTGCTTGATATTTTTGTTCATTCTCCCTCAAAACACATTCTTTCACTGGCTTCTATAATGCTATTTTATATTGAGTTGTGTTTTACTTATCTGGATACAAATGTGTGCATGTTCATGTGTGTGTGTGTGTGTTTAGCTCAGCTGCTTAAGAATCTACCTGTAATGCAGGAGGCCCCTCTTGATTCCTATGTCAGGAAGATCCCCTGGAGAAGAGATAGGCTACCCTTCAAGTATTCTTGGGCTTCCCTGGTAGTTCAGAGGGTCAAGAATCTGCCTGAAATGCGGGAGACCTGGGTTCTATGCTTGGATTGGGAAGATTCCTTGGATGAGGGCATGGCAACCCACTCCAGTGTCCTTGCCTGGAGAATCTCCATGGACAGAGGAACCTGGCGGGCTGCATTCCATCGGGTCCCAAAGAGTCTTACACAACTGAGTGGTGAGCACAATAGAGCACAACTTAAATATCAATATGTCTTGGGATTCTATCTTAGTCCAGACCAGGATTAATCTATATACTCCCTTGGATTATTTAGTGGACTTACCTTTATGATTTATCTACTTCCTAATTCATTTCTCTCTTATAAGCACCAATCTAGAATCCAGTTGCATAATTCATATATTTACAAACCACAGTATCTAATTGAGCCGTTCAAAGCTGAACTCACAAATATCCCCACAGACTTAATTTTTTGTCATGCAATCATATTTCAACAAATATAAAACAATATCCTTTTAGCTGAAAATGGCCGATTCTGAGAAATAAAACTAGATTCTTCACATAATATTCATTTCTATTACATACCTAGTTTTTTATATTAAAAAACAATTTGGAGTTCTATTTATTAAAAAAAAAAAAAAAAAGTGCTATAAGCATCCTTTATTTTTCCATGCACTAATGACAATGAAACAGTTAGGATCCTGTGTATTTCCCTAACAGCTTAGCTAAATTTAAAATAAGACATGTGTTAGCCACAAAATAACAAAACGGGGGTGAAAAAGCTAGTTGGATCTAACTTTTGTAATAACTCGTTTTAATGGAATTGATCAGCTTTACTTCTGGATACAAACCTGGCATGCTGCAGTAATGGGGCTGCAAAGAGTCAGACACAATTGAGAACTTTAGTAAATATAATAATTCAGATTTTTAACCCATCATGTCTGAAATAAATTATTTGGTTAACCTATGTTTGAGAACTGAAAGAAAATATGTACTTCAAAGAAATAATTTCTTGCTAAAATATTTAATATATAATTTCTTGTTAATTTAAATAGAGCATTTTAAAAAATTGTAATACATATTTAAGATCTACATATGATAACCCACTATTACACACATTGTGGTTGCCAGAGTTTAAAACACAGTGTCTTCATGGTATTACTGATTATCCTGAATTTCCTTAAATATTTTATTATATTATTATGCATTAAGGAGTTTTCAACGACCAAGCCTCACTAGTTTACGCTTGAAATATTCCAACAAAATGCACTTCTAGGTATATTTTTATTATTCATGAAAATATTAGATGAATCCCAAATAACTCAGTAAAGTTATAAAAGGGGTTTTAGTCTGTTAGAAATAAAAATCCCGTTGTTACTATTCTCTGGACATTGCAAATATACTGTTTCTACATAATTTTAAGGAAAAACAGATAAAATTTATGTATAGAATAACAGTGATTTGGTTTAAAATTTTAATCATTTTTATAAAATTTCTTTCCAGACTTATCCACATTTATTGCTGGTCATGTGGGAAAAAAATCTCTAGAATCATAAATAACAGAATACTATGAATAACACTGAAGTTAATTCTTTAGTTCCATCAAGTCTGAGTTGTGTATAATGACAGCATACATGTATATTTCTTTGTTTCTCAGCTTTTGCATTTTGAACTGCTTCAAATTGGCATTCTTAATCTCTAGATCTAACAAGATATGAATTTACCATTACCTTGAAGATATTATTTTACTTCTCTCCTGTGCTGAACCTGGGTTTCTATATCCCATATTTATCAATTTCATTTTGCTTTGTTATTTTGATAGATGGTAATGATGCTGTGAAAGTGATGCATTGAATATGCTAGCAAATTTGGAAAACTCAGCAGTGGCCACAGGCCTGGAAAAGGTCAGTTTTTATTCTAATCCCAAAGAAAGGCAATGCCAAAGAATGCTCAAACTACTGCATAATTGCAGTCATGTCATATGTGAGTAAAGTAATGCTCAAAATTCTCCAAGCCAGGCTTCAGCAATATGTGAACCTTGAACTTCCATGTTCAAGCTGGCTNTTGGAGTTCTGGTGGGTGGAGCTGGATTTCTTCTCTCTTGAGCATGGGGTATCTCTTCACGGCTGCTCCCCACCTTGGACGAAGGGTGTCTCCTCACCACTGCCCCCCACCCCCGACCCTCAAAGTGGGACAGCCCCTCCAGGCCCTCCTGTGCCAGCGCAGCCACCGCTCCCTGGACACGGGTCGATCCTCCCGGTCCCTGACCTCAGACGTAGGGTGGCTCCTCTCAGCTGTTCCTGTGCCGTCGCAGCCTGGCACTCTCAGCCGCTGCCCCTGACCTCGGAAGCAGGGTGGTTCCTCTCAGCTGTTTCTGTGCCGTCACAGCCCGGCACTCTCCACTGCTGTCTCTATCCTCTGAGGTGGGGTAGCTCCTCTCAGCCACGCTGAGTGCGCCGGCCTACCCAGCCGGTGTAGCCACTTGCGCTGGGTGCGCCGGCCCATCCGGCAGTCGCAGCCATTTGTGCTGGGTGTGCCGGCCGGCTCGGCCATTGCAGCCGCTTGCACTGAGTCCAGTCTTTCAGAACTTAAATATTTGCTGTCTGTAATTAAACTTGAGACTTGATTGGATAGATGTTTGAGTGTAGAACTCTAGATTCTGGTTAGAAAACATGCTACTGTAGAACTTGAAGGCATTGTTGCAATGACTCCTAACTTCCAATGTTATCAATGGGAATACAAAAGTTCAAATCATTCAGTACTCCTTATGTATATATACATATGTATATACATATACATGTACATTCTTTACCTCTGTCTCTCTGAGTTTCTATTTAATCAATGTTTTGGACACATGTAGATCTTTTATCTCTAGTAACTTTTGCTTTTAATGTTGCAAAGTTGTCTCAACATATTTCATGCTATTTTTTTTTCTTTTAATTTTTCACTCAGCCTTTATTTCTGGAACTACTGAGATTTGGAGGAAGTAATTTATATAAATAGGATTTAGTCTCTATTCTTCCTGTCCTGCTTAGTTTTCTTTTTCTTTTTTTGCTTAACTGTATGTTTTAAATCAGTTATAGATCAATTCCTCTTGCAGTTTCCAAAAGAATACTTTTGTATCATCCTTTTCTTCATTTCCTTCCAGTTCAGAAAGGTTTATGCCCTTTTTATCTGTAGACATATAATCATTCTACTTTTAGTCAATTTTATATGTGTATGTTCACCTCAAAACTATCAGAGATAAGAGTTATATTTTAAAACTCAAAAATATTGAGTATTATTCTTAATGTAAATCAAGTACCCATTTTTCTAGTATTTCATTACTTCATTTTTGGCAAATAATTAAAGTGATAAAGAAATATAAGTTATTTTTCCTTTAATATTTCTTGATAATATATTTCCATTTAGATTTTCTTCTCTAAAACTTGTCAGAAGTGTAGCAATATATGATAGTTATTTTTGGAAATAAAATCTTTTATCTGGATGTGTGCTACATGACCGGTCACTTCAGTCATGTCCAACTCTTTGTGACCCCATGGACTGTAAACTGCCAGGCTCCTTTGTCCATGGAATTCTCCAGAACAGAATACTGGAGTGAGTTGCCATTTCCTTCTCCATTTATCTGGATAGAAAAGCTATAAAAAATATAATAAAGTGAACAAAAATATCTTCAGAGAAAAAGTTTCTTTCAAGACAGAAAGACACAGATTTGAATACATGGGGAGCAAGGAGGAAATCCAGAGAAATAATGTGATTTGCAAAGCTCACTTAACTAGGTGGTTGCAAATTTCCTATAGTAGAAACCTAGTGTAATTTCATCATAGTTACTTTTTTTTTATTATTAGAACTTTACACCCCTTATATTCAGAAAGAAATAGATGGGTGGTACATTGTATGGTCTTATTATGAACACATTTCTTTTGTCTTGGTAATTCTTAGCCCATTGAAACTACTAATCAAAAATGGGAGGAAAAACTAATATAGGATTAAAGGCAGTGTTGTTGACCTTTAGAAATTTTGAATCATGGCTTAATATAAATGCAGCTAACATAACTTCAGGGAGGGACAAAGCAAATGTTCTCATGAAAGTAAAATATCATAATATGTATTTTTAAAATTGAAATCAAGTGTTAAGTGATAGATATAAGTAAACATACTCAAATGCTTAAAATTTTTTTTTTTGGTAAAGAGATCCATATTCCTAAGGAATTACATTAATTGTAGATCAAAGGATCATACCTAGTTAAGGAACCACATTAGGGTTCTTCATATTAAAAATGGAAAATATGTCATATTTTCACATTGTGAATCATTTTGAAAACACATTTTTTTCTCATATAGACAAAATACACCTGTATGTAAAGCATTTTACTATAATCAGCTACCTCAGGGGTTGGAGGAAGAGGAGCGATATAAGTTTAGGAAGGTTAAGTAATTCAACCAATTATCAGGGCCTGAACTAAATAATAAATGATATGATTTATGTTTCCAACTATTTATAATAGTCAATTTTGGAGTAATATTTTAGGAATTATATAAAAATATAATAATTATATTATAATTATATAATAATTATATAAAATAACAGAGAAGGCAATGGCACCCCACTCCAGTACTCTTGCCTGGAAAATCCCATGGATGGAGGAGCCTGGTAGGCTGCAGTCCATGGGGTCGCGAAGAGTCAGACACGACTGAGCGACTTTACTTTCACGTGTTGGAGAAGGAAATGGCAACCCACTCCAGTGTTCTTGCCTGGAGAATCCCAGGGGCGGCAGAGCCTGGTGGGCTGCCGTCTATGGGGTCACACAGAGTCAGACACGACTGAAGTGACTTAGCAGCTGTAGCAGCATATAAAAATAAAAATAGCATATTCATATGATAGACAAAAAATATTATTTTCAACTATAAATAAGTGCAGATACCCCTCCCCCTTTATCCTAATTTTATGTGGGATTAACATGACTAGACTTTAAAAAGTAATACCTTGTTAAAGAGGTTGCAGTTTGTGTGTTTCAGTAGACCTTACCCACACACATGAACACTGAATTAATTCCCCCAATGATTCTCCTGTCTTTTTTTCATGCATATTGGTAAAAATATTCTCTAAACCTTGATTGCTGAACCTAAATCTCAGGCCTTGGTGTCTTTTGTCTCTATAGGTCTCAAATGAAAATTTTCAAGGCTTGTACTACATTGTTTCTAAAAATTAGAGTATACAATTTTTAATTAAAAACAATATGCAAGTATGTTAAAAATACATGCTGAAACATTTGCTTCATTGAGTCTTAACAGGCAAGACTTTCATATTTCCAAAGTCTTTCTGAGGAAGGCAACCTTTAATGGTGACTTTGTGTGTGTGTGTGTGTGTGTATACCAACATGTGCATTTGTGCGCTTTGTCATGTCCAACTCTTTGCGACCCCATGGGTTGTAGCTCACCAGGCTCCCCTGTCCATGGAATTTTCCAGGCAAGGATACTGGAGTGGGTTGCTGTTTCTGAGAGTTGTAATTATAGAATAAAACTATATCTTCCTGCGGATCTGAGTGGTTGTTTACTGGTAAGAGTCCAAACTTGCAATCTGCGTTGACTTCCCATTGTTATCTCTGAGGAAGAGGTGAATAAGAGACTGCCTGCATTTCAAAGTTGTTCGTAGACTGTCTGGATGGTAGCGAGTATTGATTTTTCCTCACAGAAAACTGCTCCTCTTTCCAGCATTCTTTCATTTTTTGTGTATCTATGAAAACTTAAACAATGAAAAACTTTTAAAACATGAAAACTTAGAAATTCAAAACCTGGCTTTTCTCCTAACCTATCTGAAGCATTAGTTATTTTGTCTCTAAACGAAGTAATTTTCTTTACTTATACATTTTGAAATCATTGTGAGGTCCAAATATTTATGACAGTGAAGTTTTATGACTTAAATTACTCTAAAATACACAAAAATAATAGCAATAATAATGTAGTTTGTAAAACATGCTGATGATTTTCTTTAGGACATGAGAACATCCTCTACACACTTAAGAAAACCAGATTTTAAAATAATTATAATAGTATTCTTTCATATGTGACAGAGACAGAAGCCCCAGAGTTTGGCCTAAAGTGAATGACTGCTAATTAAATAGTTCAAGAAAATGCACCCTCACAAATGAAGTCCCAGCCAGTTTGTAAATTTTCACTAACTCCAGAGATCTAAGTTGCTTTGGTGAGTATTTCATAAATGTGTTCTCCAAAGATGATGTTGTTTGAAGTTTGGAGATGTGACAACATTATACCTTGAATACTAAAGAAAATATTATGAAAAACAAGAATAGGAAAGTCACAAAACTATATCAAATATGCTGCTTGACAGAGGTTATACACTATAGCATCTCACTGTAGTTTATGAACACGTTGTTAAGTCTCTTCAGTAGTCACCAACTTTTTGTCTATTATATCTATTGCCACCATCCTGGTTTCAGAACTTTTTCTTCAAAATTCTATAGTTAGTGTCTATGGAACACTTTTTCTATGAAACAGTGAGTAATAGTGCCATGGGATTAAAATGTCAGCTTTCGTTTTATTCTCTTAAGAACAGTCTTTATGAATATTTCAATAATTTTCTCTTATAGCTAAAGATTTAAATATGTGATATTTTAATGAAGAAGAGAAAAAAATTCTATACAATACATAGCGTCAGCATCAGTTAGAGCATCTTCCGTATATACAGAAGACATTATACCATCTTATCTGTACACTGATGCTTAAATGCCTGCATATTATTTTGGAAACCTTTTTGTACTGCAAATATTGGCCTACGTCTACTTAGCATCCTAAGTAATTTATGAATTTAATACTTAAACATTTCCTTAGCTATGCTGCCTCCCCCCTACCATCACTTTCAAGATAGTTAGTCAAGGAGTGATCCTAGGAAGCAGAAAGGAGTCACCATCTCTTGGCTAAAGTAAAGAGTACATGACCAGTATAGTAATTGATTACTGGGGAATGTTAGGGATATTGATATACAATGTAAAGAAGGAATAACATTTCTGAAACCAAAATGATCCATGAGGGTGGGTTTTATTATTTAACTATCCAATTGGACATTAGATGGACAAGTATAGGAGTTATAAACATAGAAGGGCAAGGTGACAGTTCTGAGGATCTATATCTGCATCTGAGTCACATCAGAAGTAAACTCACCCAGTCTTATGTAGTCCAGCCTAGGTACTGGCAAAGGGTGAAGGGAATTTACAATGAAGATGATCTAGAATAATGGAGGGAGCCAACTGGTATCAATCGAGATGTCAAGACCAGACACAGGGGTAGGAACCTAACTTATCCTCATGGTCTTCCTTTTTTAAATTTACCCAGAAAAAGAGATCCTGGAAAAGCTGCTCCCAGATGGATGACTGTATTGTATGTAGCCAGTGGATCCTACATGGGCAATGGGTAAAGTCTTGAAGATGCTGTAGTTTCTCGTACAAATCCCACCTAAGGACAGAGGCACTTCTTCCAGCTAAAAAGGTATATGTATATGCTTCACAACTGATTCCTTATCCTAGAGCTGATCTTCACAGCCTCACTCAAAGTATATCCCCTCCCCACCAACAGCTGCGCTCAACAACTGATCACCTCTCTCACTCTCTCATAAGTCTTAACGGCCAGAGCATTCTAAGTAAACTTCCTTCAGGCAAACTACTGTCTCAGAGTGTTTCTTAGGAATACAAACTGTGGCAATCTGCTTTCTAAAAAAGAAAAATGCTTGCAGTTCATATTCATATTTAGTATATATTCACTTTGAAGTTCAAAATAATTCTCTTCTGCACATGTAACTAAAAATGAAGTATACTATCTTCATAATTAGACTCTAACAATATCAATAAAACTCTCTTTAAATAGTTATAACCTCATTCTATAACTAAGAATGTGAATATGCCATATGCTCAGTTGTGTTCAACTCTTTTATGACCCCATGGACTGTAGCCAGCCAGCCTCCTCTGTCCATTCGATTTCCTGGCTAGAATCCTGGAGTGGGTTGTCATTTTTTCTCCTTAAGGGGATCTTCCTGACCCAGAAATTAAACTTGCATCTCCTTTGTCTCCTGCATTGGCAGGTGGATTCTTTACCATTGAGCCATCTTGGAATCCCTGAATATGCCATACTGTTTCCTATATCTGCATCCATATATGTAGTTTTATCTGTGTTCTTCTTTACCGTCTGAGCCACCAGGGAAGCCCTGTCTTCTTCTACTTACCCTTTGTATGTTTAGCTAATTTACACTTGTCTATTAAATATCAGTTTCAGTGTCTCCTCTTTAAAGTCTTTCCCTAACTTTTATTCTGACTTATATATGTTATATGAATTGGAAATTACTGTAAGTGCTTTTGTAACAATATTTTAAACATTACAGTATTAACAGATACAGTGGTTATCCTAGTGTGTTGTACATTCCTTGAGGCAAAGACCAAATTAGAGGGGGCAAAAAAGTAATTATATGCTTGTGGGCTCTGGAATTGAAATGTCTTTAATCCTTTTTGAGGAATAAGAGACTTAACAGTGTAACTCTATATTCACATGAAATAAATCTGTACTTCTAGGACCTAGCTCAGTGCCTCCCAAGCAAATGATTATCATTGAATAAATAAATAGATGAATAACTAAATGAATGATTGGCTGATTAAAGAAAGGAAAGACTAAAAACAAAAGGGTGAATAAATGATATTTCCAATTATGGGCATATTCCATAAGAATAATATGTATATAAAGTCATTTTACTTTAAGCTTTATATTAGATGTTTTGGTTAGGTATGATTATTGTCATTTACTAGTTGAGAAAAATGAATTTCATGGATTAACTAGTTTTCCAAAAGTTACAGCTATTGGACACGACTAAGTCAGATGCAACTGAGTGACTGAACTGAAGTCCTAAATAATATTTCAAATCTAGTTATTTTATAGATAGATAAATGTGTGTGTGTGTATTTTTTAAAACAGCATTGAGTGTATTGTGGTATGCATAAGAGATGCATGTGACATGGATCTTGGTTGGCAGAGGAAATAGAATGAGATGACCCTAGATTTTAGAGGAAGACTCAATCAACAAGATCTCTTGGCTAGTTAGCTAAGCAGAGAGAAAGCTATGGGACTAACAATGACTTTTTAGCCTGGGCGAATTGGAGAATGGTGGTTCAATTCTCAGAACTCTAAGAACTAAGGTTTGGAGTTAGAGGGGAAATAAAAAATTACTTGTAGAGTACTGATGTGAGGCCTTTTCAGGACCTCTCAATGGAAGTTCACTGCAGAAGTTCTGGGGAGATGACAAGAAAATTAACATTGATGTTATTAATATATTAATGTTAGAAGTTTAGCAATGTGTATTTGGGGAGTTTTATTGACCATTTTAATTTATAAGCCTTCAAATTTATAAGGAAGGCTTTGTCTTGGTTTCAAATCAAATACAGTCAATGCAATGGAAAAAAAAAAAAAACAGATTGGAGCCATAATTATGATTGTGGGTTCTTTAATAATAGGAAACACATGTGCCATGCATCTATAATTCAAAAACTCATAATGTCTCAGTGAATTTTAGTGTAAATATTTTTGAAATCTAACAAAAGAATAAATTTTTTAATCATCTATTACCTTTTGGTATACTCCTGAATCATGCTTCATTTGACCTGGATCAAAACCATTATTATGTTGGAATTGCAATATATAAAGCATAAACAACTTTTCAAAGAATAAAAACATACTATTCACAAAATAAATAAGAATAATTTGCATTTTTCTTTTCCCTCTTGGCTTCCTCATAAATCTATATTCTAATACTAATAAAGCATAGAATCAGGATAGTCTGCTTTCCTTTTGAAAAGATTACCGTGTTAAAGTTCACTTCAGCCTTGGGATTCACTGTTACAGTACATGTAACAATGCTGTAGTCATAGCACATGTAACCAACAATGTATAGTTCATTTCATTCATATGCATTCTTTATACAAAAACTATAGGAATAGAATTTGTCAGCTCTTCAATGTGTATAGCCACATGACAGGCTCTGGAAGGAAAAAATTAATAAAACTTCTTTCCCACAAAAATAACATAACTGTTCAAATGTAAACATTTTGAAATAAAAGCTGCAGTTGTTTTTCAGCAAGTAACAGCAGTTCATGTCTACTACATAATGACCTGAAATTATATTTACTAACAAGGTTGATTACAGATGGCTTAAATAATTCCAAGAATGATCAACAGCAGAATCCAGTGATGACAATGAACTGATGGTAGTCATACCCATGACCATCATATGCAACCCTCTCCACACCTACTGAGCTTTGCCAGTGGGGCCCGGGTGCTTTGTAGGAATCACACCTGACTCTTGATTATATTTTAGTTGGTTACATTTTTCTCCACATTCTTACACATAGGTAGATTTTGAGATAGTATTGCTTATAGATGAAGAAAACATGTTGGTTTCCAACAGACCCGGGTTTTCCATTCATCAGCTTCAGAACTTTGGACTCCTATTACCTTTATCAGTGCAAAATTTCCTGATAATAAAATAGTAGTTGTAAATTATCTGCCTTACAAGGTTGTGATGATTAAAAGTAATTTCCCCTAGAAAGTATCTAACTCATGTCTTGGCTCATAGCAGGGGACAAGCAACTGTTAATTATTTTTTATTAATGCAATTACAATTACTATTAGAAAGTGTATTTTATTCAAGGAAAAATTATATTTTTTAAAACTCAAATGAAAATTTATGAAAAAATACAAATGAAAATCCCAAAGTTTTTTTTTTTAAATAAGCTTTCTTGATTGAAAAATTAAAATATCTAATGATCCAAAAATCACCTTGTTATATTGCCAGTTTGAAATAAGTTCTGTGGCTAACAGAGTATATTAAAATAGTTAAAACATAATTCCATGAAATATAAATCATATTTAAACACTCAAAAATAATTTATTTCTTTAAGCTTTTAAGAAATCTGCCTTCATTTACAATGCTTCATTGCTTTGCATTGTTCATTATAATAATTTTACTGCACAAATGAATATTAACTGAGGAGGCCTATTAAAAATATTCAACATTTCTCTAAAGTAATGAATTACTAGGGTAAATGTCATATCTATTGTTTTGTTATTTTTATATTTACTTCGTTGACAAAAAATATAATTATCTTGCTTTGATAGCATTGCAGATACAAGGTCTTTTTAAAAAAAAATCTGAACATTAGGCTGTCTTTGAAAAAATATCTCTACTAAATAAAATAAATTTTGCTTCTAAAACTTGTGTATTTGTGACATAGGATTCTAAAAGACAAAAATAAATTTGAGGGTTATTCATAGCATATCAGCATACAAATATCTTCTCATTTTTACTTCTTAACCACCTTAGAAAAAATATAGAGTAATTATAAAAATATTAAAGGCATTGACCATAACAGAAATAATAGACTGTACATTTAAGGAAGAACAAGGCGTATTAAGTTTTTTGCTAAGAGGTATTCTAGGGCTTACGTGGTGACTCAGCTGTAAAGAATCTGCCTGCCAATGAAGGAGACTAGAGTTCATCCCTAGGTCAGGAAAATCTTCTGGAGAAGGAAAAGGCAACACAGTCCAGTATTTTGCCTGGAGAATCCCATGGACAGAGGAGCCTCCTGGGCTACAATCCATGGGCCACAGAGTCAGATACAACTTAGCAACTAAACATGAACATCAAAGGGGAATTCCAGCACATTTGCCCATTTATTAGCTGCAAACGCTCAGTCCGGAGCTTTGTGTGGCAGAGAATAGTTAAGAAAGCAGAGAGTAAGTTTAAGAAAAGAGACTGAGATCAGCTAACAATCTGAGGGCCATAACACAGAGTGATTGAGTAAGCATTAGCTGTTGGTACACTATGAGCTATTAAAATTAATGTTTGAGCATACATGCCTACTGCTACTCTTAAAGTGAATCCCATGGGCGGAGGAGTCTGGTGGGCTGCAGTCCATGGGGTCGCGGAGAGCCTGACAGGNATGAACATCAAAGGGGAATTCCAGCACATTTGCCCATTTATTAGCTGCAAACGCTCAGTCCGGAGCTTTGTGTGGCAGAGAATAGTTAAGAAAGCAGAGAGTAAGTTTAAGAAAAGAGACTGAGATCAGCTAACAATCTGAGGGCCATAACACAGAGTGATTGAGTAAGCATTAGCTGTTGGTACACTATGAGCTATTAAAATTAATGTTTGAGCATACATGCCTACTGCTACTCTTAAAGTGAATCCCATGGGCGGAGGAGTCTGGTGGGCTGCAGTCCATGGGGTCGCGGAGAGCCTGACAGGACTGAACGACTTCACTTTCACTTTTCACTTTCATGCATTGGAGAAGGAAATGGAAACCCACTCCAGTGTTCTTGCCTGAAGAATCCCAGGGACGGGGGAGCCTGGCTGCCATCTATGGGGGTTGCCCAGAGTCGGACACGACTGAAGCGATTTGGCAGCAGCAGCAGCTGCTGAAGTTATCAGATTTCCATGATATTCCTTTATAGGCATTACCTTTCCTGCTTCACCAGTCCTTTTGGAGTCACTACCATGATAGTGATTTGGTTTAACGGTATTACCTTATGGTATCATGATGTTCCTCTGAAGGTGTACTTACATTAATTTAGCAAGCCAAATGAGTGCTGTTAGACAAAATAGTAAACTTGATTTTACTAAATAGATGCATATTATATCACTCCTAGGATTTATCAGCATCCATCTTGGATGACTCTGTATTTGATTACATGCAAAATATACCCATGGGTTCCCAAAGGGTATGACAGCACTGAGCAACTGAACAAAAACAACAAAAACATTCCCAATTTTAAGGTCCTTATTGTTGCCTTTGGCCTTCTTGCTTTTGTTGCCTTTATTGTACTCTCATTCACTCTCATATTATGAACGGTTGTCTTCTGGAACTTGGCCATCTCATTGACACAAATACTCTTGACTCAGATTTTTTTTTTTTTTTTTGCTTTTTCTGGTGTCTTTTGTCCAATTTTTCTATTTGATCTTCAAAAACTTCATGATGCTCTTTGCAGATACCATACTTCCATAGTTTTTTTTGTTTTTTTGTTTCTTTTTTCCATCTTATAGTATATCTTTTTTTTTTTTTTCTTTCATCTTATAAGGAGTAAAGAGGAGGATTTATTTGCACTGTGGTGGTTTTCATTTTCTGTTTCCACATAGGTCTGATAACTTTGCCAGACATAAGAAATTATCCACTGATTTCTGGTGATCATATTTCTCCTTGATCCTTCTCCCTTGACCAAAAGTTTCAAATTTCCTCTAGCTAGTTCTAGAGATTACCAGTGTGGGTTTTTAGGCATCAGTTGTTTCAGACAGACATAGATTCTTCCCTTCTGTTGCCTTGATAACAGCAAAATGGTTTTTTCACTCTATTTCCCTTGCTGTAATATCTAATTGCTCAACACTTGCACACTCTTTATTGTACCTCAGAAGCTCCACCTGCTTGGCCAATAGTCAAACTGCAGTAACTGGTCCTGATTAATTGTGTATATCTGCAAGAAAAATATTCTTAAACTCTGTAGCAAGCCAGAGGTCTTGCTGGAGTCCTAGAGGTCATACAACAGGTTTGTCCTTCATTTCAAACTCCTCCACTGAGTTCTCTGCTATCTCTTAGTAGGTTTGTCCTGGAACTACTATCTCTGCAGCTACCTCCAATAAGCTCCCCTTTTTTGATGAGCTACACCTGAGCAAGACTTGGTGCTGCAGAATTGCCAGGCGAATTTCCCAGCTTGCCCTGAGGCTCCCCAAGGCTATTAGTTCCGCCCAGCCCGCGCCTTGCAGCGCTGAAAGGCCGAGCGTGCAGGTCTGGCTGGTTTGTGGTTCAAAAAGACCGTTCTGAGAAACCAATGCAAACAAGTGGTTTGTTTGATTTTGTTTTGTTTTTCTTGCTATGTTTTGGGAAGACATATTAGTGGAAAGGGGAAACGAACTGAGAGTCCTGAGATTGGAGTCCTGCTCACTAATTTAGGTAAGGTCGCATGTAATAAAACAGAAGTTTCATACGTTATGAGAGTGAGGATCGCTAACCTTTTAATTAGGGGGAGGGGCAGGTATTGATTTATATGACTGGATATTTTTCAGTATCAAATGTTTAACTATATATATATACACACACATACATATAAAACATATATATGTATGTTTTAAAAATTCCTTGTATACCTTGTGCAAAATCATAGGTTTCTGAAAACATTGATATTTTGTCAAGTATAACAGTGCAGTTCTTGTGTTAAATTAAAATTGGTCATTTTTCATGGTTTTTGATAGTGATCTGTTTTCCAGTGTTAGAAAAGACTCTGAAGACATTGCCTATCCAAAACGAAAGTAATGCTGAGTGACAGTTTGATTAGTCTTACTTATGTTGGAAAAGAAGAAAAAGAATATTATTTGGGGCAGGAGTAATTAAGCTTCATTTAGTGTTCCTGTTCAATAACTGTGAACAAGTTTTAGTGTTATTAGAAGAACAAAAGAAGGGTACTAGGTAGAGAGTAATGCCACCTCTCATTTTGTGACTGTTGTAGATGGAAAAACATAGCTTGAACCTCAAATTCTGGAGACTGTTCCTATATGTGTTTAGCTTTCTATTGGAATGAAACACATCTCAGTGACCCAAATCTGGGAAGAATTTCATAACCTACACTTTGATGCTGGGGTAGGTTTAAGTCTGGTCCACAGTCAAACAGTAATGTTCTTATTCTGTGCATTTTCAAAATCAGCTCACTTTCTTTACTTATATTTTCCTGACTTTATCCATTTTGCTTTTTTAATATATGTCTCTTTTTAATGATAAATGACAGATGTTGTCAGATGATAAATTATTTTGAAAGCTCTATATAATGTACCCTTTCTCCAGTCACTACATAGAGTGAGAGTTTATTAAGATCCTTCATGATTTTCAAAAGAAATAAACAATTTAAGCATTAAATAACATAAATATGTATTGCTATCTAAGTGGCAATTTAATGCATGTATTTTATTCATTAACACAAAAGCTAACAGTTGTAACTTCTATACATCCTAAATGATTATGTAGCTTGCCTTTAAAAAAAAAAAAAAAGGATTAGTTTCCCATTACATCTAAATAGAATAAACCCACGGTTTATTGTTCAACCTGGAATCATATTTAGACTAAAAAAGGGGGAGAAATCCCTACTGTTTCAGATATCTGGAAAACTAGCATAACCCTACAGATTAAAAAAGGTCTATATAGATATTTGTGATCAAATACAGTATATCCTCATTATACTAAGGATTTTCCATGACTGTCTTATATAAAATAACATTTCCCAAAGCTTCACACTATTCTCCTTTATGCTTTTTATTTTATTTCTTTGTCATTTTAGGTAACACATATTGCAGTACAGCTGATCCACAAAGCTCTATTCTAAGTGTTTTACATGTATCAATTTATTTAATATGCTCTACAACATTGGGCTATTATTATCTGTGATTTGTATCTATATTATTTCCACACATTTGTGTCTTGACAATATCATGTTCTTGACTTCAGCATCTGGAGCCTTCTCTAGTGAGTCCCTGTGGAGCAAATATGAATCTAAATAATCCCATAAATAGCATAAAATTGAAGGTAAAATCACATGGACAATCCAGAGCGACTCTAAAGAGAATCCATTCGTGATAAAGCAGAAAGGAAATAAGTGCAAGAAAGCTTAAAAATGTGTTTATAAGAAACAGGCAGAGAAACCCCTGAGACTCCTGTCATGATAGTCTTCTATGTGTATTGTATGCATTTTTTAGCATAGACGAAGGGATGAGTAGGGGTTCTGGAATAAATCATAATTTTTATTTGTCATAAGTTCCGCTTTTGTAAGATTTTAATGTATATAATAGAATCCTGCATGTGCAATTCATAAATTAATATGGCCTATCAAGGCAGGGTGTGTTTAAAATCTAGCAATTAGGTGACAAGACAAGTAGTTCTGAGGCCATCAG
The DNA here is from genome assembly GCA_006410615.1 of Neotragus moschatus. Classification (NCBI taxonomy): domain Eukaryota; kingdom Metazoa; phylum Chordata; class Mammalia; order Artiodactyla; family Bovidae; genus Neotragus; species Neotragus moschatus. Next base: position 724,299 of record SJYA01001190.1, read on the forward strand.
CAAGGAAGTCATTGTAAAACATGGCCATATCTGGGTATTCTCTCATTTCAGTCCGTAACCTTTCTCTCTATGGCTTTCACAGATCTACTCCAGTGAGGCCACAGCTTTGTGCAACAATATTTTCTATCCTGGATCTTAGAAGGCTTGAAGCAGCTGAAATTCTGGGGCCTGTGTCCACGAACCCTTATACCACCACAGCCTAACCATCGTCCTGTGGTATCTGGGCGTTTGAGGCTCGAGGAGGGAGAGAGGTGTCTATAGAGCAAGAGGAGGAGGCCGTGGACAGCGATACTGTCAACATGGCCATCAGGCGCAGCTTTCAGATAGTCTAGCTCTCAGGTCCTCTTTCCTAATAACTTGCCCATATATTTTTGGTGGGCAGAAATGACTTTAAAAACAGGCCACCCTCAGAATTATAGAAAAAAGGCTAAAACTTCATCTTCTCTGAGAAATGCACTGCCAAGAATAAATTTTAATAGAAGAATGACTCTCAAATCCCTTTTTGTTTTAATGTTACATGGTTGGCTTGTGGTTATGCATGGATCCTGACATAGTATGTGATTGTTGCTAGTGAGGGAGCGTGAAGGAAAGGAAGCATCCGAGAAGAAAATTTCCTTATTTTGCAATGCTGTACTTGGTCTTAGCAGATCTTTGTGATAGTGGATAGAAAGAACAAGTGAAACTTCCGTAGCTGGTCGTAAATCTTAGGTGAATTAATCTTAAACTCTCTGAGCCTTAGTTACCCCATTTGTAAAACAGGACTAATAATCATGGCACCTACCTTCTAAGGGTTCTTGAAGATTAAAAAATAAAGTATATTTAAAGTGCCTATAATATTACCCTGTAATTAAACATTGAAACAATATTATTATTGTTAATAGTAGCATATTATCTCAAAAGTAGAGTCAGTTTTGATACTATGATATGGTTATACTAGTATTCTACACATAAATTAACACTTGATACCATGATGAATTAGAAAATTCTCAAAATAAGTTTTTGTATAATGAATCTTTTTTCATCAGTGACAGATGCTACCTCATTAAAAGCCTAAAGTTATTTTTTTTTAATTTATTTATTTTTTAGTTTGCTTTGCTTTATAATACTGTACTCATTTTGCCATACATTGACATAAATCAGCCATAAGTGTACCTGAGTTCCCAATCTGGACCCCCTCCTTTCCCCCTCCCTCCCCACACCATCCCTCCAGATCATCCCCACCCATCAGTCCCAAGCCTTCTGCATCGAANAAAAAAAAAAAATCACTCAAGTTTCTGATTTAGGGTGAAAGAAAATGTAATTTAATTAAAAGCTTCTAAAGCATATATTTTAGCCTGTCCAAAGAAGTTTAGAGAATATTTGGCCAGAAAAGTCTCTACCATCTATTATAATATTAACTGGCACAGATGCAATCATATATTTTGGGATATTATTTCAACACTTTTATCATGATTGCATTGAATTATTTCCCAATGTTTATTTATTTATTAGTAGCTTAACAGTATGTAATATGAATAAGTAAAATTTAAACATTTAAAATACCTAATACTATTTTTTAAAACACTGAGAATATATCATTATTATATTCTAGTTATGAAAAATTACTTCGATTTGAAGTCCCAGAAGATACCAAAACATTAGAATAGTAGAAATATTCTGTATCTTTTTGAGAATAGAAAGAAATTGAGAATGTTAGCACTACCATAACAAAGAACCACAGTGAGGGGCTTCAACAATAGAGGTTTATTTTCCCAAAGTTCTAGAGGCTAAGTGGTCCCAATCAAATTGTCAAGAGGATTGCTTTCTCTGAGTCCTCTGATTAGTGCATTGTCAGCCATCTACCTGTGTCTTCAACTTCCTTTCCTCTGTGGTATCTGTACATCCTCTTCTCATGAGGACATCAGTCATTTTTGATCAGGACCCAAACTGACTCAATGGACATGGGTTTGAATAAACTCTGGGAGTTGGTGATGGACAGAGAGGCCTGGTGTGCTGCAGTCCATGGGACTGCAAAGAGTTGGACAAGATTGAGTGACTGAACTGAATTGAGACTAGTCACTTCATTTAATCTTTACTATCTCTCTAAAGACCCTGTCTTCAAGGAAATCACAATATCAGGTTAAAAGCATTAGGATTTTAAGATAAGAATGTTGTGGGGGAGTCACAGTTTAACCCATTACATCCACACAGACTGAAACAGACAATGAACTATTGAATATATACTAGTATTTAGCTTTTATGTATGGGAGTATGTTGGCACACAATCATATTGACATATTTTCATTGTTTTGGAGATTGTTTAGAGAGTAAAAGCAGGAAGAGGAGTTCTTCATTAGTGAGCAGGGATGTCAGTCTATAAGGAATCTGAAAAGCAACAACTGGGCAAACTTCTCAGAAATTAAATTAAAATTTCATTATAGTGGGTGACAGGGATATTGTGAATTTATGTGAAATGGTATGGACATTTGTCCATTGGAATATTGTTAGGCCCTGAAATTTTGTAGACACAATCCTCTGTGAAGGATATGTGCAATTATGTGTAATTAATTGCACAGAAATATATGCTTTGCAATGTTTGGGCTTTTGATATAGGAAAACATAGCTTATAAAACTGGGATTTGGAAAAAGGTATCAGTTCATTTCAGCTGCTCAGTCGTGTCCAACTCATTGCAACCCCATATATTGCAGCACGCCAGGCCTCCCTGTCACCATCTCCCAGAGTTCACTCAAACTCAAGTCCATCGTGTCAATGCTGCCATCCAACATCTCATCCTCTGGCGTCCCCTTCTCCTCCTGCAACCAATCTCTCCCATTATCAGAGTCTTTTCCAATGAGTCAACTCTTTGCATGAGGTCGCCAAAGTACTGGTGTTTCAGCTTTAGCATGATTCCTTCCAAAGTACACCCAGGGCTGATCTCCTTTAGAATAGACTCGTTGGATCTCCTTGAAGTCCAAGGGACTNACTTCTCCTCCTGCAACCAATCTCTCCCATTATCAGAGTCTTTTCCAATGAGTCAACTCTTTGCATGAGGTCGCCAAAGTACTGGTGTTTCAGCTTTAGCATGATTCCTTCCAAAGTACACCCAGGGCTGATCTCCTTTAGAATAGACTCGTTGGATCTCCTTGAAGTCCAAGGGACTCTCAAGAGTCTTCTCCAACACTACAGTTCAAAAGCATCAATTCCTCAGTGCTCAGCTTTCTTCACAGTCCAATTCTCACATCCATACATGACTACTGGAAAAACCATAGCCTTGAGTAGACAGACCTTTGTTGGAAAATTAATGTCTCTGCTTTTGAATATGCTATCTAGGTTGGTCATAACTTTTCTTCCAAGGAGTAAGCATCTTTTAATTTCATGGCTGCAGTCACCATCTGCAGTGATTTTGGAGCCCCCCAAAAATAAAGTCTGACACTGTTTCCACTGTTTCCCCATCTATTTCCCATGAAGTGATGGGACTGGATGCCATGATCTTACTTTTCTTAATGTTGAGCTTTAAGCTCACTTTTTCACTCTCCTCTTTTACTTTCATCAAGAGGCATTATAGTTCCTCTTCACTTTCTGCCATAAAGGTGATGTCATCTGCATATCTGAGGTTATTGATATTTCCCCTGACAATCTTAATTCCAGCTTGTGCTTCTTCCAGCCCAGCGTTTCTGATGATGTACTCTGCATAGAAGTTAAANGTTTTCTGAATGTTGAGTTTTAAGCCAACTTTGCCACTCTCCACTTTCACTTTCATTGTATTGTTCCTAGCAAATTCATGGAAAAAATAATTATTCTCATCTATTAAAACATAAGTGTAATAGCTTAGACATGCAAGAAAGGAAACCTCTTTTGAGATTTTCTTGTAAGGAAATAACCTGTGGAGCACATCCTGCATTGTTGCTGGGTGCTTTGGCTCTTTTTTGATCACTGGTATGTTCAGTGGGGAGCAATGATTGATTTAATAAAAGAAAAAAGAAGACAGTATACTTTTGTTACCTCTCAGAAATTCTTATAATATTTTTATATTTTTTCATCTAGTGAAGAACTTTTAAATATTTTCTGCAGTAAAAGTTTACAAACTACTGTAGATTTTAGAGTGAAGAGAGTTTCTTGGAAAAATCAAACTATCATAGTACTAATGTATTCTCTGATTCACCAAAAAACAATGTATGGGGTATTCAGCTAATCTGTTTTAGCTATATGTTGTTTGAGGGAGGAAATCATTGTGATTAATTCCTTTGATTGAGAGTGATGCAGTTATTATTGTTGTTGTACACAAATATTACACCATATGGGAACAAGAATTAGGGAGTTCCTTTTTAATAGCAATCTTTATGTTTTTTCTTCCAGTCCTTCAAATGTCAATACTCACAAAGAAATAACACTTTATGCAGTATATGTTTCATCCATAGTTAAGCAATATATCATTAACAGATTTATAATAACCCAAATTTCACTGTAATTTAAGTTGATTACATTTATTTAGCTTATGCCTGAACAGATTAAAGAAAACTCTATTCCATAATTTAGACTGCTTTAATTAATTCCTATGAAACAGTTGTTTTCCTTGCAAAGAGGTTATTTTGTCATACTAACATGTACATATTTAGGTCCATATTTGGATGAGAGAAGTTTTCATTTGTCACATAAAAATTTTAAGGTAGGTACCTTATCTTAATCTGAAAACCATACTTTTTGTGGATTTTGTATTCATATTTATTGAACACTCAGAGAAAGAACATAAAGAACTATTAATAATAAAACAAAAGAGAAACAAAATGTTTCAAAGCTCCCCAGATATTTCTTTTCGGCCTTTAAGATCATATCAGATTTAATGAGCTGTAAGTAGTGTGTCTTCTCAGTTAAGACTGGTTTAGCAGTTCTTCATCAATTTTTATTAGAATCTCATTTTCTCATTCACATATTTTTCATACAAAAATGGAACTCAAATTGAGGCTTGCCTCATTTATTTAGGATTCATATATGTGATAAAGGAAATATAAACAGTGAAAAAATTTAAGAGATCAGAAATAGTTAAAATTAGATTGTCATTTGTAACTGACTTGTCTAATTCTTCATATTCAGTAACATCTGACATGTGAAATATTTTCCTATTTGTGGGCTTCTTATTTCACTTTTTACAATGCTACTTTTTTTTTTCTCCCTTGATAGCAACACAATAACAGCAACCATGATAACAAAAGTGGTTCTTAGAGAGAAAATATATCACAGCTGACTATGAAATCTCCTGATTATCTGCTGTGTGGCTGCTCGTTGATTGTCCACTGCTGATTATTAACTGTAGGTAGTTGACTATTAAATTAAACCACTTGTGCTAGTACTTTATTCTCAATATTCCCCTTTCTTGATATTCAGTCCATTTTAAAACTACTGCCATGTAGGTTCTTCTCCCATCTTTCTACTTAATGCTCTATACTAAGTCAGGCAGTAGAGTTTTTTAATATCCTGTGGGATGAATTTCATTTGTTCTTTACCATGTTAAATTATTTTACTGTTCCCATCTTCTTAAAATTCTAAATGTTTCCCCTTCCTTTCATGTATGTCATCATTTCTTCTTCCTATGTTTTTCCTCCTCCTTCCTCAGCTTCTTCCCTTCACTCTACCCTCCTCCCTTCTACTCCTCCTCCTTTTGCCTTGACCCTTTCTTATCCACTGTCACTTATATCATTACTCTTTAATATTTTATATTGCAGTCTGGGCTTCTCACACCTGATTTCGTCTCTGCATGTTACCATGTTTTGCTGTTCACCTCTTTAGAATATTATTTCCGACATCATTCTTCATAGATTTATGAATGTGGTTACCAATAGTAAAAAAGGGGGTGGGAAAAGGGACAAATTAAGAGGCTGAGATTAGCATGTAGACGCCGCTGCTGCTAAGTCGCTTCCATCGTGTCCGACCCTGTGTGACCCCATAGACGGCAGCCCACCAGGCTCCCCCATCCCTGGGATTCTCCAGGCAAGAACATTGGAGTGGGTTGCCATTTCCTTCTCCAGTGCATGAAAGTGAAAAGCAAAAGTGAAGCCTCTCAGTCGTGTCCAACTCTTCGCGATCCCATGGACTGCAGCCTACCAGGCTCCTCCATCCATGGGATTTTCCAGGCAAGAGTACTGGAGTGGGTCACCACTGTCTTCACCGATGTAGACACTACTATGTATAAAATAGATAACCTACAAGGACCTACTGTATAACACAGGGAACTATACCCAATATTATGTAAAACTATAAGGGAAAAGAATCTAAAAAAAAGAATTATATATATATGTATGTGCATCACTTCATGGGAAACAGATTGGGAAACACTGGAAACAGTGCCAGACTTTATTTTTTGGGGCTCCAAAATCACTGCAGATGGTGATTGTCACCATGAAATTAAAAGACGCTTACTCCTTGGAAGAAAAGTTATGACCAAACTAGAAAGCATATTAAAAAGCAGAGACGTTACTTTTCCAACAAAAGTCCATCTAGTCAAGGCTATGGATTTTCCTGTGGTCATGTATGGATGTGAGATTTGGACTGTGAAGAAAGCTGAGCACTGAAGAATTGATGCTTTTGAACTGTGGTGTTGGAGAAGACTCTTGAGAGTCCCTTGGACTGCAAGGAGGTACAACCAGTCCATCCTAAAGGAGATCAGTCCTGGGTGTTCATCGGAGGGAGTGATGCTGAAGCTGAAATTCCAATACTTTGGCCACCTCATGCGAAGAGTTGACTCATTGGAAAAGACCCTGATGCTGGGAGGGATTGGGGGCAGAAGGAGAATGGGGGCTACAGAGGATGAGATGGCTGGATGGCATCACCGACTCGATGGACATAAGTTTGAGTGAACTCAGGAAATTGGTGATAGACAGGGAGGCCTGGCGTGCTGCAGTTCACGGGGTCGCAAAGAGTCGGACACAACTGAGCAACTGAACTGAACTGAATTGATGTGCTGTATACCAGAAACTTCTATTATATTGTAAATCGAGTATACTTGATTAATGTATTTTTAAAAATTGTATTTCCAAATCTCTATTATACATTTTACTTTGATGGGCATTTTAAAAAGTATGTATTTGTTTATTTGGCTGTGGGTCTTAGTTGTGGCATGGGGGCAGGACCTTCAATCTTCATCTTGACATACGTGATATTTTTAGTTCTGGGCATGTGGGATCTACTTCCCTGACGAGAGATTGAACCAGGGCCCTTGCATTGGGAGCATGGAGTCTTGGCTACTGGGTGACCAAAGAAATCCCAAAAAGTATTTTAAACTCAACATATCTGAAATGTAATATGTCATCTTGCTCTGTCTTTTCTGAACCAGTGTGTTTTCCTTGTCCCTCAAGCTTGAAACATCAGATACTCTTTTTTTTTCTTAATTTTCTCATCCATTCATACCAATTAATCATAAAACTCAAATGCCTTTATACTCTCCATGTATGAAGAAGTATCTCTTCCTCTCCATCTTTCTTTATATACTTGGGTCATGATTCAAGTCCCCACCATTACTTATGTGGAGTTCTGTGTCACTCACCCAAATCATCTTTCTGATATCAGTTATGTCGCTCTCAAATCTATCCTCCAAAGTCTTACTGAATGTTTTCCTAATGCAAACGACACCAAATACATGTGATTTCCATCAGCTGGTTTAGATGTAAAAATCTGTTATATTTTTCCTTCTAATTTGATTTTTTAAAAACTACTTTTACCTTACACTGTTTACTTTGAAGACCTTGAGGTTTCTCATATATACCATGTTCTCAGTTTCCTCTTTTTTGTATGATTTTTCTTTCTAAAGCCTCTTGACTTATATTATTACTCATAGTTAATATAAAGCTCAAGAATTATTTCCTCTAGAAAAATGTTTCTGATCAGAAGTCTTTACCTCATCAACTTAGAACAGATTAATTAACTCTCCTTCATACTCTTCAATAATATAATGTGATCTGGAAATAAAGGCAGTCTTTATTCTCTTCCATGTTCTATTTTATTAATATTTGTTTTCCTTAAATTACTGCACTTCCTAGGTCCTCCAGTATAGTATTAAAAAAAAAAGTGGTGAAAATGAACACTTGCCATTTTTCTCCTGATCTTAAGGATAAGGTATTTAATGTCTTATCATTAAATATGATGTGAGCTTTAGTTTTTCTATATACTTTGTGTTTTCATATTTCTATTCCTGAGTTATTGAGGATTTTATCATAAATCAGTGTTAGATGTTGTCAAATGTTGCATTTTCTCATGAGATCTTTATTTTTATTTTTTCCATGACATTCTTTGGCATTGATTTTCCATGATCATCTCCAAATAATGTCAGCTCCTTAGGCAGGACTATGGAGCTGGGGTGAAGTAAATTGAGATGGGAGTTGAATTTGAGTAAAATGGCAGCTGTGCTTTTCACTAGGATTGAGTAGATTTAGTTGAATAAATTCTTCTAAATGTGTCCCTTGTCTTTAGCACAGGTGATTTAAAAGGCTATTCAAGAAGTTTTGTCAAATAACACTCTTGTTTTGGGGAAATGAGAACTTTTCAAGTTCTTCATACAGCCATTCTAAGAGTCTTTCAGATAGCTAGTTGTTGTGAAATAAAAGGATAGTGTTACTATGTATATTTTTTGATGAAAATTTTATTTTGAATTTTTAAATATTCATAAGAAATATCCCACATAATATATAATAGTTTCAGTTAATATAGTTATATTGTAGATAGTAAAGTATGTAAAATGAAATTGCACCCCCTACATACTTACATTATAATTAAATGGTCTTATATACTGCCTTGATAGTTAGTAGCTGTGTAGTATAGTCCATATCTTTTAAACTTCTTCAACTAAAGTATCATCTATAAATATGGAATAATAGTATCCAATTTATAGAAAAATTTGAGGCTTGAATGAAATAATATGTATATAATGTCTGGTTTAATGGTTTATGTTAAACACTCAGTTAATGTTCATTAAATTATTTTTTAATTTATATTTATTCTGGTTTATTTTGGGGATATCATTGACAGATAACATTGTGAAAATTCAAGATGTACAACCTGATTTTACACATTCATATATTGCAATATGATGATCACCATAGCATCTACTCTCCTACCAACTTTAAATGATGTAATGCTGTAATGTTAAGTATAACCACTATGCTGATCATTAGATCTCTAGGATTTATTCATCATATAATTGCAAGTGTGTACCCTTTGAATAACATTTTCCCATTCTCCCATTCCTCAACCACTGGTAACTACCATTCCATTCCCCATTTGCGAGTTTAGCTTTTATAGATTCCACAAATAAGTGATACCATGCAATATTTATCTTTTTCTGTCTAACTTATTTCGCTTAGTATAACATCCTCAGGATCCATCAATATTCTTGCCACTGGCAGGATTTCCTTCTTTCTCATGACTGCCTAATCAATTGTATTGAATATACCACTTCATTTTGATGGGCACTTAAGTCATTTCCATACCTTGGCTATTTTGAATAATGCTGTAGTAAACATAAAGTGCAGATACATATTTTTTAATATTCTGTTTTTATTTCCATCAGATATATATTCAGAAATGGGATTTCTGGGTCATATGATAGTTCCATTTTTAATTTTTTAAGGAGTCTTCATTCTGTCTTCCATAATGGCTGCACCACCATACATTCCCTCCAGCAATGCAGAAGGATTCCCTTTTCTCTACATCTTTGCCCCAAATTATCCCTTGTGTTGTGATGGTAACCATTCTAACAGATGGAGGTGATATCCCATTGTGATTTTGATTAGTGTTTTCCTGATGATTAGTGATGAGAAACTTTTCTTGTATCTGATGACCATGTTCATATCTTCTTTGGAAAAATGTCTCTTCCTCTGCCCATTTTTAAAATAATTAGTTGGATCTTTTATTATTATTACTGAGTTTTTGAGTTCTTTACACATCTTGGATATTAGCCTTTTATCTGGTATGTGGTTTGCAAATATTTTTCTTTTTGTCATTCTGTATTTTCCCACTTAATTTTGTTGATTGTTTCTTTGGTTATGCAGAACGTTTGAGTTTGATACAGTTCCGTTTATTTATTTTTTTATATGTTGGTTTTGGTGTTATAACCAGAAAATCTTTGCTAGAGCAATATTAAGAAGGTTTCTCCCAATGTTTTATATAGGAGTTTCACATTTTCATGTCTTATGTTTAAGTCTTCAATCCATTTCAATTTGAAATTTGTGAGTAGTGTGAGATAGGAGTTTAGTTTCATTTTTCTGTTGTGGTTATCAGTTTTTCCTTAGCTCATTTTTTGAAGAGATTCTCCATTCCTCATGTAATATTTTGGCTTTCTCATCAAATACTGATTGACAGTATATACAGGGGTTTAATCCTGGAATTTCTGTTTTGTTCCACTGGTCTAGGTATTGCATTTGTATGCCAATATTATAGCTTTTTATTACTATAGATTTATAGCATGTTTAGAAATCAGAAAGTGTGATGCCCCCAGCTTTGTTCTTTTTAAGGATTGCTTTGGTTATATAGGATCTGTTGTGTTTCTATACAAATTTAGGACTTTTTTTCCTGTTTATGTGAAAATACCATTAGAATTTTAATAGCGATTACATTGACTCTGTAGATGACTCTGTGTGGTATGGGCTTTTCACCATATTAATTCCTTTGATCCACGAACACAGGATGTCTTTCCATTGTTTATGTCTTCTTCAGTTTGTTTCATCAAGGTCTTCTCACTCTACAGATTATTCATTTCCTTGGTTCAATTATTCCTTCATTGCTTCTGATGCTATTTTGTTGCTATTTTAATACTTGTCTTTTATAATGCTATTATGAATGGAATCATTTTATTTATTTTTTAAATATTCCTTTGATAGGGTATAGAAGTTGCAACTGATTTAGCTGTGTTCGTTTTACATCCTGCAACTTTACTGGATTTACTGATTAACTCTAAAAGTTTTTTGGTAAAATTTCATGATTTTCTATATATAAGATCATATCATCTTCAAATAAAGACAGTTTTACTTCTTCCTTTAGCATGCCTTTTATTTTATCTTTTAATCATGCCTGATAACTCTTAACTAGAATTTCCAGTACTATGTTGAATATGCACACTCTGATCTTGTTCCATTTAGAGGAAGAGATTTTAAACTTTCATCATTGAGAATAATTTTCACTGTAGGTTTGTTGTATATGACCTTCACTATGTTGAAATTTGTTACTTTGTTTCCCAATTTGTTGAGGATTCTTGCCATGAAAAGATATTGTGTTTTTCAAATACTTTTTTTTCTCTACTGAGATAACTGAATGATTTTTATCTTCCATTCTATCAGGTAGTATAACATTTAAATTAATATGGTTGTGTTGAAGTTTGTTACTACTTTTCCCAGTCTGTTGAAATTTCCTGCCATGAAAAGATATTGTATTTTTCAAAATGCCTTTTTTTCCTCTATTGAGATGACAGAATGATTTTTATCTTTTATTTTATTCATATATTAAGAGTACAACACTTATTAGCATTATTATATTGCATTATCCTTGTATTCATGAAATAAACACATTTGATCATGTTATATGAAATTTATCCATTTTTTTCTAGGTTATCCAAATCTTGGCATATTATTGTTTATAGTATATGCTTATGCGTCTATGTTTTTCTATGATATCAGTTGTAATATCTCTCATTTCTGATTTGTCTGCTTTCATTTTTCTTAGTCTAGATAAAGATTTGTCATTTTGTTATTTTTTTTCCAAAAAAGCAGTTCTTACTTTTGCTATATTTTTTCTATTGTTTGTCTGGTGTCTGTTTCATTGTTTCCTTTATGACTATTATTACTTTCTTCTTTCCTTCCTAACCTTGGGCATAGTTTGCTCCTCTTTGTAGTACTTTAAGATGGAAAGTTCACTTATTTATTTGATATTTTCTTTTTTCTTAATATATGCATTTATCAGTATAAACTTCCCTTCTAAGAGCTGCTTTTGAAACATCTCATAGGTTTTGTTATGTTGTGCTTCCATTTTTATTTGTTTGGAGATTGTGAATATTGCTGCAGTGAACATGGAGGTGCAGATATCATTTTGAGGTGCTGATTTCATTTCCTTTGGTTTGAAATTGCTGTATCATTGGTAGTTTTGTTTTTAACTTTTTGAGGAATCACTATATTCTTTCCTGCAATAACTGTACCAGTTATTATTCCAGTGAAATTGTTTCATTTGGTTTCTTTTAATTAGTTGGAATCTTGTTAATGATTATAAGTCATGTGCTCATGTAGGGCAACAAATAATCATTACTTCAGAATTTTCAATATTTTGGAATATAAAGACTATTATTCTGACTCTTTTTAGTGGTATTATTTTATATAATGTTTTTCTTGTATTCTTTTTTGAATCCTCTAAACATATTAATTTATAAACATGGAATTCATTTTTTTCCTCTGCTATCACTTATTTCAAACATAGATTTAAAAATACATAGAAGATCAAATACTTATTAGATAATATTTAATATAGCTTAGCATTTTTCTGTGGCTTTTTTCAGATTTGGAAAATCTTTTAAAATAAGTAAAGTTCAGTGCATACAACTGAGGGTGACCTTTTGTCCTCTTTGACTACTTCCCTCCACTCTTTTTGCAACACTGCCCTGAAGTTTATATACTCCATCCATTTGTATGGTATGTATGTGTTCATATGGGCTCCCCTTGCGGCTCAGCTGGTAAAGAATCCGCCTGTAATGCAGGAGACCTGGGTTTACTCCCTGGGCTGGGAAGATCCCCTGGAGAAGGGAACGGCTACCCACTCCAGTATTCTGGCCAGGAGAATTCCGTGGACTGTATAGTTCATGGGATTGCAAAGAGTTGAACACAACTGAGCCACTTCACTATGTGTTTTTATATATATATATATATATATGTGTGTGTGACTATTCTCACTCATGTATGTTACCATACAAGTTTGTTTTAGGGAGTTTTAAATGCTGTATATTTTGGAGTGTCTCATGCTATGAGGGTCTTACCCTATAAGTAAACATGTTAAAGCATTGCTCAAATCAGTCTAATTGTGAGCAACTGGACCTTCAAGGTCATATCTTTTTAAAAATTTAGATTAGCCTCATATCCTCTTATATCACCATAGCAAGTAATTTATTGTGACCAATAAGGTAGAATTTTTGGGTGATCTCCTAGAAAATATTTTTCTCTACTAAGAAAAACATGAAAACATTCTCTCTTCTAGATTTTGCCAAATCTGGCATCTTTCATGGAATTTACATAATCAAACTGCTTAACTTCCTTTAAATTTAAATAAAGGATTTTTTCATTATTGATATGATTTGGGGAGTCTTTATCTATGGACAGAATAACTACTAAGAGATTATACAATTTTATTCATTCAATATCTCTATAGTATTTATATGATAAGTGTTCTCATACCCATCTATCTGTTTATCCATCCATCCATCCATCCATGGCATTGGTTTAAGTGATTGTAAAGCAGGCAAGTTCAAAATTGGTGGAGTGATCATGCAGGCTAAAAATTCAGGATTTAAAATAAAGACAGTCTGTAGACCTGAGGCAGAATCTTTTCTTTGGGAAACCTCAGTTTTTGTTCTAAAGGCCTTTCAACTGATTGTATGAAGCCCACCTGCTTTGTCCAGAAGAACCTATTCAACTGACTGTGGATATTAACCCCAGCCACAAAATTTATTCACAGAAGCACCTAAATTAGTGTTCACATGTAAAACTAGCAATCACATGTTGCATAAAAGCTATGGCATGGGGACAGTTTAGGATTTAGAGAGTGTTGTATTAACAATTTCAGAATGTACTCACTCATGCTTGAAATCAGTGTGCTGTAATTACTGTGGAATACAGTCTTAAAAACACAGTGAAGGATATAGGGTCCCACATTACCTTAGAAATACCTAAATTATCCCCCTTCCTGAGCCCAATCTAGTGAATGAAAAAACATAAAAAGGTTATATATGTATAACCTTAATTCTCTTTAAGAAATAATAAAATTTTAAAACAGAGTATCAAGGGTCACAAAAAGTACTGTTTGCATAGTAAATACAAGATATCTTCTGGAGTTAAAAAAAAATACAGTACTAGTTTCTCACAGCTGACTATCAGATTATTATAGTAAGATAGGACTAAATAATTATACAATTATGAGGATAGTAATAAAAAGAAAAAAAAGTGTATAACAGCCTTGTGCATCAATTGAAGCTGCCAAGAGAAATCACTGTCGGGGACACTGACACCCCATAAGTCATCCACAGTTGCTTTGAAACCAGTGGTGGCTCAAGTGAATAGAGCAAGGTGTGTGCTATCTGGTGGGGATGAAATGCAAAGAGAAGAAGACTGTCCCACACTCAGATCTGATGGATTTGTAGATACTGATACCCGATGATGAATTTCAAATAAGAACAGACCTCTTTAATGCCACCTCTGCTCTGAACATAAGAGTAGGAAGAAAAGGTAAAATGTCCCAGGAGACAAGCCAATGGCAGTGGTGATGAGTGATACTCAGGAATGTGATCACGGGCAGGATTTCATTCCCAAAAGCAACTGAGTCACTACATCTGTTAACCACAAAGAACACATCAGGATTTAATTCTATGTTAAGCAGAAGGTAAAACCAGGGTCTTGCAGATATAACTAGGGTTCTGTGGTGTCCCTTGCTTGGCTTCACAGATGTCTCAGAGCCTCTCTGAGGACTAATTTGTAATCCAGTTCTGTGATCTCTTGGCTTTGTAATCTTTGGCAATACCAGTGGGTTCCTCATCTGTTAAAATCAGGAGACTGAATCGGGATTTCTAAATTCAATACTATTATTTCAGGCTTCCTAGTTTGCAGGAGCTGGAATGGTAATCGAAAACTTTCTAAACTAAACACTAAAGATGACTTATTACAGGAAAAAGACACTCCATTCAGTAACTCCACATCAGAGGATTCTGCAGATACTTCAGTGTACACATTCAGAAACCCTTTTCTTGGAAAGTCCTCAACATTTTTGATAACTATACATACTATTTATTACCAGTTTAAACTGTATTAGCTTACTGAATAAAGTCAGATTATTCACAAAAAAAAAAGAAAGAAAAAGAAAAGAAACTGCCAAGATAAGGCAAATCTGGAAAAAATGCTTTCCTTGGTAAGCAATGTTGATGTAAAAAATAAACAGTCAATAATGGGAATAGAAAAGAGCTACACAGGCCTGTAGGCTGGGGGAGACAGATTCAGGAAGCACTTGAATTGTGTCCTACTGGGCTATGGAATGGGAGAGACTTATATAGGCAGAAACCACCTAGTTACATAAATTGTTAAGAATTAAGATTGGAGCTGGTAAGTAGTAGTGGTGCTCATTAAGAAAGGTTTGGTGGATGATCAAAATGGTTGTATAGTTACAGTAGGAGACCTTGAAACCATAAAGCTGAAGTTGGCAGCTGTTAGCAGATCTTGTTTTGAAAATGGCTGGTGTTGTCCTTAAGTTTGTCACAGTTCAGAAAAGTCAGGTTCTTACTGATGCAGGAATATGTCTGAAACTGCATATGCAGTGGCCACTGACCTCTATTTTGGATCCTTGAAACAGTTACTCCATTTTAATTTTTTAAGTGCATTATTTTCTTTAATGGTCAAAGCAGATGTATAATGCATGTTTGGCAGGCCACAAGAAAGGCTGTTCCAGTTAGCATAAAGTTGAAGCCAAACTATAATCCAGGACAACTTGCTCATATCTCAGTATGTGAACATTTTTTTCGATCAGCAGCATGTGTAAGGGTGGTAGCATTGTAATTACAGAGAAATACTTATGGATTGTTTGGATGTATTGAGAAAACACAGGAAACATAATACCTTGATGGAAGGCAATCATGTTAATAATATTTGCTAGAATTGGTGATGCTCTCAGAAATTAATGAGAGGTGAGTCATCCAGAGGTCAATAGAGTCTGAAAATCACTAACTCCAAGATACTGCTTTAAGTCAGGTATACAACTGGTATAAATCTCCACTTGTGTAACAGAACATTTGTAAGAAATTGTATTTTTGTACTCTACTGCTTCTGCCTTGTTCTTATAGGTACAGTGGACACTTTCTTCACTAAGACAGACATGCTGTTAAAGATTTTATTTGCATTTAATGCTTGGCCAGAAATAGTCTAAGCTCTGCATTTTGTGTAGGAGGCAGGATTCTCAAGTCTTGGTCAGTGTTGTGCTGGTTTGAAAAGGAGAACATAAAGAAAAGGAACAAAGGAGAAAAAAAGAGATGGTAAAAAATGGGTTTAGAGTAAGGAGGGAATGAGAGAAACAGAGCTGAAGTTGGGGAGCAGGATACACATTAATATAAAGAAGTAATAATTTATGAAAGAGCTTTTCATCTTTAATTCTCATCATTTTTCTCTATTTTATCAATAGAAACTTAGTCTTAAATATTTAGCAGTTAAATACATTGGCTGATAATAATGTAGCAAATCTAAGAGCTGGATAAATTTCAAAAGCTCAACTTATCACCATTTATAGACTCAACTCTGCAAACATTTTAAAAACACTTCCACCTCTTTAATGATGTTACATTTGGTGGTGTCACTGTAGGTTGGTCTTATTATTGTTACTTTGAGTGAAGGTTATACTTGCCAGGATTTTATAAAGTTCCTAATTTGAGCATCAGTTTTTAGTTCAGTTCTGTTGCTCAGTCATTATTCTAAAATTAGGGCGTGTTGAGCTAGTAAAAGGATTTCTACTATATCAGAATTAACATTGATGCTGTTTAAATATCATTTCCTAAACAAATTATGATTTAACTTAAATATACTGGTATTTTATTTCTTTTTGATTTATAAGAATCTAACATTTTATCATTTCTCTTTAGATCCATGTTTCATTCCTTCTATAATATATACAAAGAAATTAGAATACTGACCCTATTAGAGTCAGAATGTCTTTGCTTTCTTTCCTTATTCCAGCATTGTCACAGTAAAAACATAGGAACAAAGTGGATACAGGAATTAACAGATATATGTAAATTAGCTTACTGATATTTTACATTTGAATAATGTAAATATATATTTTCTACAACTAGCTGGACAAAAAGAGAAGGCAGTGGCAACCCACTCCAGTACTCTTGCCTGGCAAATCCTTTGGACAGAGGAGCCTGGTGGGCTGCAGTCCATGGGGTTTCTAGGAGTCAGACATGACTGAGTGACTTCACTTTCACTTTTCACTTTCATGCATTGGAGAAGGAAATGTCAACCCACTCCAGTGTTCTTGCCTGGAGAATCCCAGGGATGGTGGAGCCTGGTGGGCTGCCATCTATGAGGTCGACAGAGTTGGACACAACTGAAGTGACTTAGCAGCAGCAGGACAAAAAGAATTTTCTATGTAACCAGAAAAAGTCAATCATTCAATAACTTGTTGGGTGATACAGTATAGAAAATATAAGACCTGATTTATTAGCTAGAGTAGAGCGGTGTAAATCTGCTGTATCCTAACTTGCTTGTGTAACTTTAGGTGGTCAGTTCACTGGAATACATGATCCACCCAGACCCACCCTACTGTCATTCTATAGGGAACAATGAGTTGAACATAGAATTCAAGTGTGAAACATAGTCTCTCCTATCCCTGCAGTTCAATGTGATGAAGACATTCATTTTCCCAATGGCTCACCAAACAAGACTCTACAACGTTAAAATGATATATTACAGAAAAGTTTGTGAAATATTAATGTGGGAAAGAGTGAAGTTCATTCTGGCTGCTAGGCCTAGAAAGATGCAACAGAGAAGTTAACATTTGAGTAATTCTTAAAAACAACTAAAATTTGTATGTTTATCTTACTCTTTAAGATCAGAATAGTAATACAGTCTTTCACCAAATGATGTGTTGTTTATGTTTCAGATAAAACAAATATAATAGCACAAAATGTTTCTATTAGATCATATACAGAAGAATGAAGGGGAGATAGAGGTAGGTAATGGAAGTACAAGCCACAGCAAATTCCCATCAACCACCACACATACCATTAGAATCAGAGAAATCTTCAGACTTTGACAAGACTTCAGTGGTCCACTTATAATTTAAAAATTATTTTGATGGCTTTTGGAAAACTATAAATATATAAATTTGAAGTTCATTGATAAACAAAAGAAATTGTGCAGATTTACTAACCCTGGGCATATTAAGTCCAACCCAGTTGAGTTGTATCTCTACGGTTCTAGGATATTGACAGTACCTCTTATAAGCTGCTGTACAAGCAACAATTGAATACTTTATTACACCTCCCTAATGAGTTGTTCCCTTTACTGCTTCATTAATATAATTGGAACTAGGACTTGTTTAGCTCTAGCCATGAGATTTCAAAGGGACTGATTATCCTGTGACCCCCTTGGAACAGCATTTAAAAGCAGAAAAGGGATATGCTTGAAGAACACAAATACTGACGCAGTTGAAATTCTTAACAAATGAGAAAATTAAAATTTGTCACTAATAAGGTGATTGCTGAAGCCCTACTTTTTAAAATTAGTATTCCATTCTTTTCCTGCTTTCTTTCTTTTAATTCAATCCAAAAATTTACGGGAAGTAGACCTAGTGGATAAAACATGGCTTAATATGTAAAGTGGGAGAAGGATACTTTATTAAAAGTGTATACTGCAAATTTCTATACATAAATATATAGACTATAAATATATCAACCTTGATTTGAACTCTGACTTGTTTAAATAAGTGTATAAAAGATAATGCTTAACAGTCAGTAGGTGATTCTGGAAAGTGATACAAAATAGTATGTTAATTCAAATCCTTTACTATTAGTCATCATTATATTAAATTTTTAGAAATATTTGTTGATGGCATTGGGCAAGGAGCCATAGCAGCAGCTTCAATCTGTTTCTTTCTTTCATATTTCTCTATTTTGTGTTCCTCTAAAATATCTTTAAAGGAATGTGTATGTATTATGTATATATGTGTATATAAAAGAATATAAATTGCAGATTTCACAAAGTTATGAGTACTATAGTAAGTGAATAAATTCAGTGGGTATGATCTCTGTTAATGGCTTTTTTCCCCTATTATTTTTATCAGTTTGGCAGTGTTCTATGCCAACAATATTTTTTAACATTATTTTTAATATATATAAAGTGCTCTGAACTTTGAGTTTTTCAATGTGTTAATATTGGAAATTACAGAGATAAGAGTCTTACTGTGTTTTACCTTCTTTATAGTATTCCTTTACACACACACACACACACACACACACACACACACACACACACGTGCTCTCGTTTATTTCATCAGTGTTACATCAATGGACATTTCAGATGTTTCCAATCTTTAGCTTTTAGTATTAGAATCAGTATTACTTAAATGTGTCATATCAAGCTAGTGTATAAGGAAGATAATTTCATACTTTCCACTTTGTTAAACTTCCGACATGCTGTCCTGGATCTTTACTCTCCACGGATTATCTCATTGCAGGGAATAAGCAAAGTTATTCAGACTGGGCAAAGGAAAGGAAATAAAAATGGCTTTAAAGTATAACAAAATAAAAATGCGTAATTGTATTCATAAGAGAAAAAAAATTACTAAATTTGTCATATTAAGGATGTATGTCCACAAACATTCTGCCTCTGCTTCTGTCGATCTTGCTGTGGGGCTGAATTCTGCCCTGCACCCAAGTTCATTTGTGGAAATCCTAACCCCCAGTATTACAGTATTTAGAGACAGGACTTTTCGGAAACAATTTGGTTTAGATGAAATCATGACAGTGGGGTCCTCATGATGGGATTGGTGCTTTTATAAGAAGAGATACAAGTGCCCAACCACCCTTCCTCTTTCCCTCCCTTTCTCTTCCAATCTTTCCTCTCTGTCCCTTCCTCCTCCTCTAAACCTCTCTTTTTCTTGGCCTTTCTCTATAGGTAAAGCACAATGCGGAGGTGGCTATCTGCTAGCTAGAAAGAGAACTCTCACCAGAAAGTAACTGTGCATGTGGCATCCTAATATCAGGCTTCCGGCCACCGGAGCTATAAGAATATGAGTTTCTGCTCTTTGGCTTATCCGGCCTGCAGTACTTTGTATGGCAGCCAGAGCTGACTGGGACAGAAGACGGCCTCCTCTACTTTCCCTGTAAATCCCGTCTTCTTTTCTCAGTCAGGCACTCAGTTATGGTCATAGACCTGGCTCTTTTTGTAACATTAATTTTCCTCTCTGCTGGATCATTCTAATCAGAACACAAATTTAGAAAAGTACTCCTTGACATCAAATCACTTTTGGCCTCTGCCCTATTCCAGGCTATTATCTCCATATATTGAAAGCAAAACTCACTGAAAGACTAATGTGTATTTGCCAGTTCCACCTCCATTTTCAGCTCGACCCGCTCTAATCAGGAGTTTATCTCTGTCTCTAGACTGAAATAGATCATGACAAGTCAGCAGTAACCCCTACAATTGAAAAGGACTGATCTTTTTCAACTCCTCCTATAATGTTTAGAGACAGTTAATCACTCCCTGTGTTAAAACAGAGACAAATATTTTCTTACCTCAACTATTAGGATATCATATTCTCGTGTTTGTTCCTCAACTTTTGGCACTCCTCAGTCTCTTTTTCTGGATTCTACTATTATTTCCTTTTCTTCAAAATGTTGGAGAGTCCCAAACGTCTTCCCATGAGATTTTTCTCCTTTTAGGCATGCATCTTCACTGGATGTTCCCGTCTAGCTCTACTACTTTATTTCTCCCTTCAATGAATGAAGTATTCATATATCAAGCCATTTATTATACAGCATCATGTGGATCTATAATAAGCATTTAAAGTTACCATGCATAAAATTGAACTCTTGTTTCTCCCTATGAAGCCCATTCAGTAAGTGGAGCCACAAATTTTTCTAGAAAGATTATTGGTACTATTTTAATTCCTCTCCTATTCTCATAAACTGTATCAACTATTATCATATTAGCTCTGCAGAGCATTAATAATAAATTTCAAAGCATACCACACCTCGCCTCTTACTACTATCTCATCCTAAAGCAAAATGTCCACCTTCTAATCCATCCTTTTGCCTTCCTTCACATCTTCCTTTGATCTGTTCTCTGCAGGTTGGAGAGGGTCCACTTAAAATCACTATCAAAGTCATCCAAAATGTTTTTGTTGTGTTAAAAATGTAATACTTACCATGACCTATTACATTACTAGTCCCAGTATGGCCTAATCTGTGGATGATATGTCTAATTTCATCTCATTATTGAATGCCTTTCTTTATGATGTCCAGCACACTGAACTGCTTGTTCATTCTTGAATAAGTCTAGCTTCTTCCATCCCCATGACATTCTGTTCCCTTCAAACTAGAAATTAACTCCTTCCTGACTTCAGTATTCTGGCCTGGAGAATTCCATGGACAGTATATAGTCCGTGGGGTCACAAACAGTCTGACAAGACTGAGTGACTTTCACTTTCACTTTCACCTTTTGACTTCATTTGTATAACTGCTTGAAAATTTTCTCCTCAAAAAGTATTTTTTTCTCTCATCATTTTATCTCAAGTAGTACTTTCAGGCTTTTTAATTATCTTATCTTGCTTTTCAACTCTTCATATAACTATATATATTATAGTTTTGTATATATAAAATACTTCCTTCCACCTCTTTCTCATGCATCTCCAACTTTTAACTAAGATTCAGAAGACCATGACTTTTATCAGTTATTTTATTCATAAACGAGGGTTTACATATTGTATACTTTGACAAATATTGCAGAATTGCTTTATTTACAGGCTGAAGCCATTCTGTTTCCTATGCATGTAAGACTAAGCCTCGTGTTATGGATTATCCGTTCTTTGCTTTGTAGATTTATGTGTCTCAATCTGCCTAGTCTCTGTCTCCTGCTGTGTGTGGCCACTGATGTCACTGTTCAGTTTGTTGTTGCTTTTGGTGTTAAACTTGTTTTACATTTGGAATCCTAGGAGTGGCCTCTTAGCCTAAATTGCTTAGTGGTCCTCCAGCAAGTGATCAGAGTTTATGGTCCAGCAGTTTGAGCAAATTAGTGTTTATGCTTTTCTGTGGCATCTATGTTTGAATGGGGAGATCGCTGACTTAGGACAGTTTTCAGGTCCTTAGTTAACTAGAGTCGTGTGGAGATTTTGAACCAGTTCTGTGTATATGTAGAAAGTACCATAGACGTACAGAGGGCTTATCAGTCTGGGACAGGATGTTTTAGTAATAAGTATGTCTCTATTCTCTCATTTTCTTTGCTGAAGACATGACTAGATATATATGGGCAACAGGCATGTGGTCCTCAACATAAAGAAGTGCAATTCCGTGAATCACCACATGGAGAAGAGTCAGTCAGTAATAGGAATCGTAATTCCTATTCATATATAATATTATTCCAGTGATATATGACAGAGAGAAAACTCTATTTGTTCACTCTCTTGTGATTTTTGCTTCAATTGTACCATGCCCTAGCCTTTTCTAATACGTTTGCAACATTACTTTGGCAAGTTTTCAATATTTCCAATCTGAAAGGAAAATAAAATATTTTCCACTGTATTAAAATTGACATATCATGCTTTCTATTATGTATTATGTTGTATGTGGAGATATTTTTACATATATATATCTTTTAATTTTGGGAAACAATGTAGCTAGAAAAGTTAAACCAGCAATGTTTTCGTGTAAGATTATTACAGTTGTAATTAAATATAATCCCATGTTCTGTATAAGTTCTGTTAAACTTGGCTACAGAACTATGTCTTACTTTATTCAGAAATATCTGGGACTGATTTATTTTTGAAATTTTTACTGAAGTATAGTTGACTTGGGGCTTCCCAAGTGGCACTAGTGGTAAAGAACCCACCTGCCAAACTAGGATATATAGGAGACAAAAGAGACCTGGGTTTGATACCTGGTCAGGAAGATCCTCTGGAAGAGGGCATGACAACCCAATCCAGTACTCTTGCCTGGAGAATCCCATGGACAGAGGAGCCTAGACGGCTACAGTCCATGGTGTCACAAAGAATCAGATGCAACTCAACCAACTTAGCATACACACACATAGTTGACTTAGGATATTTTGTGTTTCATTTGTACCACATAGTGAATCAGTGAATAGATTATATTCAATTTAAATTTATTACAAGGTATTGGCTCTACTTCCTTGTATTCTACAAAATATACTGTGACTTATCTATTTTATACATAATAACGTGTATTACTTAATCCTATACCTGGTGACTACTAGTTTGTTACCAGTATCAGAGTCTGTTTCCATTTTGGTGTATATATATATACATATAAATATATATATGTGGAGAGTTCTGACAAAATGTGGTCCACTGGAGAAGGCAGTGGCAAACCACTACAGTATTCGTGTCTTGAGAACCCCATGAACAGTATGGAAAGGCAAAAAGTAGGACACTGAAAGATAAGCTTCCTAGTTGGTAGGTGCCCAATACGTTACTGGAGATCAGAGAAGAAATAACTTCAGAAAGAATGAAAGGATGGATTCAAAGCAACAGCAACACCCAGTTGTGGATGTGACTGGTGAAAAAAGCAAAGTCCAATGACGTAAAGAACAATATTGCATAGGAACCTGAAACATTAGGTCCATGAATCAAGGCAAATTGGAAATGGTCAAACAAGAGATGGCAAGAGTGAACATCGACATTTTAGGGATCAGTGAAGTAAAATGGACTGGAATGGATGAATTTAACTCAGATGACCATTATATCTACTACTGTGGGCAGGAATCCCTAGAAGAAATGGAGTAGCCATCATAGTCAACAAGAGTCTGAAGTGCAGTACTTAGATGCAATCTCAAAAATGACATAATGATCTCTGTTTGTTTCCAAGGCAAACCATTCAGTATCACAGTATTCCAAGTCTATGCCCTGACCACTAATGCTGAAGAAGCTGAAGTTGAACAGTTCTATGAAGACCTACAATATCTTCTAGAACTAACACCCATAAAAGATGTCCTTTTCATTATAGGGTACAGGAATACAAAAGTAGGAAGTCAAGAAACACCTGGAGTAACAGGAAAATTTGGACTTGGAGTATAGAATGAAGCAGGGCAAAGGTTAATAGAGTTTCACTAAGAGCAAACATCCTCTTCCAACAACACAAGAGAAGACTCTACACATGGACATCACCTGATGTTCAATACCAAAATCAGATTGATTATATTCTTTGCAGCCAAAAATGGAGAAGCTCTATACAGTCAGCAAAAACAAGACTGGAAGCTAACTGTGGCTCACATTATGAACTCCTTATTGCCAAATTCAGACTTAAATTGAAGAAAAGGGAAAACCACTACCATTCAGGTATGAGCTAAATCAAATCTGTTATGATTATACAGTGGAAGTGACAAATAGATTCAAGGGATAGACAGAGTGTCTGATGAACTACAGATGGAAGTTTGTGACATTGTACAGGAGATAGAGATCAAGACCACTCCAAGAAAAAGAAGGGCAAAAAAACAAAATGGCTGTATGATGAGGCCTTACAAATAGCTGTGAAAAGAAGGGACGTGAAAGGCAAAGGAGAAAATGAAAGATATACTCATTTGAATGCAGAGTTCTAAAGAATAGCAAGGAGAGATAAGAAAGCCTTCCTCAGTGATCAGTGCAAAGAAATAGAGGAAAACAATAGAATGGGAAAGACTAGAGATCTCTTCAAGAGATACCAAGGGAACATTTCATGCAAAGATGGGCTTAATAAAGGACAGAAATGGTATGGACCTAACAGAAGCAGAAGATATTAAAAAGAGGTGGCAAGAATATACAGAAGAACTGTACAAAGAAGATCTTCATGACCCAGATAATCATGATGGTGTGATCACTCACCTAGTGCCAGACATCCTGGAATGTGAAGTCAAATGGGCCTTAGGAAGCATCACTATGAACAAAGCTAGTGGAGGTGATGGAATTCCGGTTGAGCTATTTCAAATCCTAAAAGATGATGATGTGAAAATGCCGTACTCAATATGTCAGCAAATTTAGAAAACTCAGCAGTGCCCAGAGGACTGGAAAAGGTCCATTTTCATTCCAATCCCAAAAAAAGGCAATGCCAAAGAATGCTCAAACTACCACACAATTGCACTCATCTCACATGCTAGCAAAGTAATGCTCAACATTCTCTAAGCTAGGCTTCAACAGTACATGAACCATGAACTTCTAGATGTTCAAGCTGGTTTTAGAAAAGGCAGAGAAACCAAATATCGAATTGCCAACATCTGTTGGATTATTGAAAAAGCAAGAGACAGGAAAACATCTACTTTTGCTTTCTTGACTGTGCCAAAGCTTTTGACTGTGTAGATCACCACAAACTTTGGAAATTTCTTAAAGAGATGGGAATACCAGACCACCTGACCTGCCTATTGAGAAATCTGTATGCGGGTCAAGAAGCAATAGTTAGAACTGGACATGGAACAACAGACTGGTTCCAAATTGGGAAAGGAGTATGTGAAGACTGTATATTGTCTCCCTGCTTATTTAACTTCTATGCAGAGTATATCATGAGGAACGCTGGGCTGGAAGAAGCACAAGCTGGAATCAAGATTGCTGGGAGAAATATCAATAACCTCAGATATGCAGATGACAACACCCTTATGGCAGAAAGTGAAGAGGAACTAAAAAGCCTCTTGATGAAAGTGAAAGAGGAGAGTGAAAACATTGGCTTAAAGCTCAACATTCAGAAAACTAAGATCATGTCCCTTGGTCCCATCACTTCATGGCAAATAGAAGGGGAAACAATAGAAGCAGTGAGAGACTTTATCTTTTGGGGCTCCAAAATCACTGCAGATAGTGAATGTAGCCATGAAATTAAAAGATGCTTAGTCCTTGAAAGAAAAGTTATGACCACCCTAGACAGCATATTACAAAGCAGAGACATTACTTTGCCACAAAGGTCTGTTTAGTCAAGGCTATGGTTTTTACAGTAGTCATACATGGATGTGAGAGTTGAACTATAAAGAAAGCTAAACACTGAAGAATTGATGCTTTTGAACTGTGGTGTTGGAGAAGACTCTTGAGAGTCCCTTGGACTGCAAGGAGATCCAACCAGTCCATTCTGAAGGAGATCAGCCATTTGTATTCTTTGGAAGGAAAGATGGTAAAGCTGAAACTGCAGTATTTTGGCCATCTCATGCGGAGTGTTGACTCATTGGAAAGAACTCTGATGTTGGGAGGGACTGGTGGCAAGTGGAGAAGGAGATGACAGAGGATGAGATGACTGGATGACATCACTGACTGGATGGATGTGAGTGTGAGTGAACTCTGGGAGTTGGTGATGGACAGGGAGGCCTGGCATGCTGGAGTTGGTGTCTGAGCCCATGTTTTTGGACCAGAAGCATAGCGTCAGCTCTGAGCTGCCTGTTTTCTTTAAGTGTGTACTTTCTCCTCTCAGCACCAGGACCTTTGCCCCAGAGCGGAGAAGTGCTGAAGCTAGACAGTCCTGTTAAGCCTATAGGATCATGGTGGAACACAACCTGCATGTATTGGCTGCAGATAGAAGTCTGAGCTCTTTCTGATGCACTACCCTTATAGGTGTCAGCAATTGTTGCTCTCATCTTGCTCAGAATTAACCTTGGGTCCAAATCTCCTTTATGCCTCACAACTGATTACTCCCACCAGCCTCTGTTGCCCTAGCCCTGTTGTAGAGCCACACTGCAAGGCAGGAAGGGCCCACATTGACTCTTTACATGTGTCTGAGTATGGACTGTGGTGGAGTAGACACCGTCATTATCCTGGGCTCCTTCTGTTGTGCTGCCTCAGCATGTACCATCAGTGGCCAACGATGACCCACCCAGGCCTTCCTCTCTGGCCCACAATCCTACTCTCTCACTAGCTGTGGCAGCCCTAGATCCAGTGTGACATGGAGTAAATAAGCTTGGAGTGTTTGCTTGTCTAGGCTGGGTCCTGGGATTGATGGTCATGGCAAACCAGACAGCCCCTGGAGCAGTCCTCAGTCTCCCACCTCCACACTGCCTTGGCTGCAAGTCAGCATGTATGTGCTCCTCAGGAGCAGAGTCTAGGATTTCCACAGCCCTCTTGTCACTCCTACCAGCCCCCCAACCAGTCAAGCTTACAAGCTTCCCTTTATAAGCCTTAGAACTGGGGCATTCAGTATGTCAATCAGCCACTCACTCCACAGGATGAATTGCTGCTTCATAATCTCTCTTCCCTCCTGAGTCCCCTTCCTGGGGACACAGATCCCAACCTGATAGCTTATCTTCTCTTTCTACTCAATTCTGTGTCTCTCTTTGCTTAAAGCCTTAACTGTACAAGTCTTTCTGCCCGTTTCCAGGTAGTTCTCAATGAGGATTTTTCCACACATGGATGTATTTTTGACGTGTTCATGAAGTGAGGTGAGTTTCATGTTCTTTTTCTCTGCCATCTTGATTGATCTCTCCAGTTTAACTATTTGCAAGCAATTTGTATTATAAATAGATATCCTACAGTGTTAGTGCTTCCAGTTGATAAAATACAGTAACAAAAGTATAGGAAATATAACACAACTTTAAATCAGCATTTCTTATATCCCTGTTAAAATATAAAATCAAGATAGGCTCAATTAATTATGCATTTACAATATTTAATTATTGTGAAATATTTTAAATGTGCTTAAAACTATGTCTTGTGCATACGTACATGCTCAGTTGTGACTGACTGTGACCCAGTGGACTGTAGCCCGCTTCTCTCTGTTGTGCTGAAACCAAATATAAACACATAAAATGTGCTAAGTCCATTGCTAATAACACTTCGTAATTATAATGAATATTGCAATAGTCACTCTTTTACAAAAAGTTTTCTTTGTTAAAAATGATATAATCACACATTTTATACTTGTAAATAACCAAATATATCCTGAAATATGATTGTTATTTGGTATTTTAATGTGTCCACTTGTGCTCATAAATAATATTCATTTGTGTTATCAATTCTAATAAAATGTCACTAGAGACACTTCAGCATTTTATTTACTGTATTCAGTTTCCGCATAATAAAAATTGCCCAAGATGTCTTTGAATAGAAAATAAATCACCTTATGCATAACAGATCAATAAAATATCAGACTTATTCCTCTGGATTTTGTAGCCAGTAGCATGTAACTCTATTTCAGGGCTCAGTTTTCTAAGTAAAAATAGATATGGAGGATTACATTTTCATTTTATTTTATACTTTCTCTATAACTGGCATTTGACTGATAGTGAGTTTATAATTGCCTTGAGATCAGAGATAATGTTGTCAGTGTTATATAGCCTGCTGCTAAGTCATTTCAGTTGTGTCCGACTATGTGTGAACCCATAGACAGCAGCTCACCAGGCTCCCACCATTCCTGGGATTCTCCAGGCAAGAACACTGGAGTGGGTTGCCATTTCCTTCTCCAGTGCATGAAAGTGAAAAGTGAAAGTGAAGTTGCTCAGTCGTGTCTGACTCTTCGCGACCCCATGGACTGCAGCCCACCAGGCTCCTCCTTCCATGGGATGTTCCAGGCAAAAGTACTGGAGTGGTTATATAGCCTACATCCAATAAAATTAAGTAAATAGGTAGCTTTTATTTTTATTTTACTTTTAAAATTAATAGCTCATATTTAATTATTCATTTTTCTCTCTCCTTATACTGAAAGATTAATTGAGGATGCAGACTATTTAAGCTTATGCTGCGAGTCTTACCTGACAAGTTATATGCACCTTTGCTTCCAAGATTCTGTAGGTGCTTCACGATGTTGCCACTAACTCTGTAGTAAGTCATGCTGTTATTTTCCCTTTACCTTTAAATAACCGGCTACCCTAAAAGAAGAAGATAGGGAATACCAAAGTTTTACCATTTCTAGGAGTCTTGTACACATACTTTCCCAATTTTAGTCAGTAACGAAGACCATATTTCAATGAAGAATTTTGTTTAAAGGACTAGTTTTAATAGCAAAAATTTGATGGTATTAATCCACTAGAGAAGCATGTTTAATCTGTAAGATAAATCTCATAGTTGACTGGGGACACTGCTCTACAGGACATGTTCATTGATAGTCTTTACATCTGTGCACATAGGAACATCTCACCATCTCTTCTGACAACATGCTTTCACACTAAATACCCAGCTATTTAGATAATAGCTGCCTCCTTGATAACTGTATCCTAAAAAATGAGCTACACTTAGACATAAATCTTGACAGGAGTTGTTCTTTGACTTTATATAATTTCCTTGATCAAAATCTCTACCAGTTTTATATCTTTTGGTGCATTAGGTGGGAAAACCTCTAGTAATCCCTCATTTAAAACAAAAGCAAAATAACTTCTCCTAAATATATATTTTATACAGTTTTATTACTCTACATAGCTATAATTTTGGAATGAGTGTGAACTATTAGTATACAAGCATTTTCAAGGATTAAAGTTCAATCTTGGATTATCTCAGTAATCAAGATTGTGGTGAAACAAAATGTAAGAAAAAATATATATTTTGATAGCAGAAAGATACATCAAAATGTGTGAAGCACAAAACAAAACAAAACAACCCCAAAACCTGGATAGACGCATGCAAACAAACAAAAAAATGTGACAGAGACCTTACCGCCTTAAAAAAAAAAAAAACTAACTAAAAATGCATTGCACACCTAAATGTAAAGCACAAAACTAAAAGACAACATAGGAGTTAACCTAGATGGCTTTAGATATAGTGATGGCTTTATATATTTAACAGCAAAGGTATGATCATGAAAGAAATAGCGGATATGCTAGATGTCATTGCAATTTAAAAAAACGCCACCAAGACAATGTGACGAGAATTAGAAGCCATGCCATATACTGGGAGAAAATATTTCTGAAAGACACATACATCTAAAAGACGCATTCAGCTGGGTGGATGATCCCACAGCCTTCTCCAGCTCAGCTGCCCTCTGCCATCAGTTGTCCAGGCGATTTTCTCTGTGCCTGCACTCTCCCCTCCTGCTTTCATCTCCTTAAGGAAGTGTTCAGAAAATTAAATCCACATACAGGAACACATACACAATCCATCAAAAAAAAAATCAGGGAGCTGGGGCAGGCAGAAGAGGAAGAGAGCACAGGCGCGGGAGAGAGGACTCAGCCATTCTTGGAGGAAGAACGGTGCAGGCAGGGGGAGGCTGGGGTTGGCGGGGANAGGAGTTAACCTAGATGGCTTTAGATATAGTGATGGCTTTATATATTTAACAGCAAAGGTATGATCATGAAAGAAATAGCGGATATGCTAGATGTCATTGCAATTTAAAAAAACGCCACCAAGACAATGTGACGAGAATTAGAAGCCATGCCATATACTGGGAGAAAATATTTCTGAAAGACACATACATCTAAAAGACGCATTCAGCTGGGTGGATGATCCCACAGCCTTCTCCAGCTCAGCTGCCCTCTGCCATCAGTTGTCCAGGCGATTTTCTCTGTGCCTGCACTCTCCCCTCCTGCTTTCATCTCCTTAAGGAAGTGTTCAGAAAATTAAATCCACATACAGGAACACATACACAATCCATCAAAAAAAAAATCAGGGAGCTGGGGCAGGCAGAAGAGGAAGAGAGCACAGGCGCGGGAGAGAGGACTCAGCCATTCTTGGAGGAAGAACGGTGCAGGCAGGGGGAGGCTGGGGTTGGCGGGGACCCGGACTCAGGTCTCATAGCCCCTGGGAGCCTCCTTCATGGACCCAGGGATCCTGAAAGGGGCTGCCTCAGCTTAGGATGGGCAGCTGTGTCAAGTCTCCACTGGTCTGTCTCTCAAGGAAGATGTGCCAAGAGGAGACCAGCTACACAGTGGTGTGGGGCCCAGCCTTCATCTTCCTGCATAAGGGCTTCGTGCAGAACAGGCAGCCTGACAGATCTCTGAGGCCAGAGGAGACTGAAGAGCTCAGGGAGGCCGTCAGAAAATTTGACAAGGACAAAGATGGCCACATCAACTGCCGGGACCTGGGTAACTGCATGCGCACCATGGGTTACATGCCCACCGAGATGGAGCTCATTGAGCTGTCTCAGCAGATCAATATGAACCTGGGTGACCACGTGGATTTTGATGACTTTGTGGAGCTAATGGTACCTCAGCTCCTGGCGGAGACAGTAAATATGATTGTAGTAAAGGAACTATGAGATGCCTTCCGAGAGTTTGACTCCAACTGTGACAGGGAGATAAGCACCAGTGAGTTAGGAGAGGCCATGATGAAACTCCTGGGTCATCAGGTGGAACACCGAGACAGAGGAAATTATCCAAGTTGTGGACCTCAGTGAGAATGTGGAGCAACTGGAGTTCTCATTGATTCCTCGAGGGAATGCAAAAAGGTACAGCCACCTTTGGAAGACAGTTTGCACTTTCTAATAAGATTAAACAAGCTGTTTTCATATAATCCAGCAATTGTTTGATATTTACCCGAAGGACTTGAAAATGTTATATCCATGCAAAAGTTTGCATATGGGTATTTTATCACTATTTTCAAGCCCTCCCCACAATAAAAAAGATAATAAAGAAATGTATGTCAAAACGTTAAAATCCAGTAAAAAACATAGATTTATTTCTTTGAGTAATAAAACTTTGGTAAGTTTTAGCTTACCAAAACTGAAAAGAAATAAAATGTACTGATAATCTCTTAACTATTGAATTTTTAGTTAAAAAGTACCCCATTCATAAAAGCTACAAACATTAAATAAATAATACCAATATTAGTTAAGGTTTAAAACCAGTATAATTCTGATACTAACTTGAGGATATTATAGGAACAGTAAAGGAAAATAAACCCCATGAATGTAGATACAAAGACTCATGAACAAAACTTTAGCAAATTGAATTGTTATAATAAATATATCTGATTTATTTATTATTCAAAGCAATGTGATTACCTGTTACAAAGAGAATATGGTATAGAAAATGTATGGTTATCTCAAAAAAGAATAAAATTCATTTGATTAAGTTATTTCTTAAAAGACACTCAGCACACTAGTTATGGAAGCATTCTTAGTCTTTTAAGTTATATCTACAAAACACCTACAACACACTCAATGTTGAAATATTATTTTCTCATCTTGCGAGGTATACAAGGATACCTAGTATATAAATATTTTATCATGGTAGCAGCCTCTATTGTGAGTTATGAAATAAATTATTTAATATGTGAATTAGAGCTTCAAAGCTTCAAAGCTGTGGGAGGATCTGTACATGTAGAATTGGAAGTTTAAATGTGTCAACAACCTATGATTCTAAGAGAATGAGCAAATACAATCACAGAAGTAGAGCCACACAGGGAACTGAAAGAATTGCGTGGAGGAAGCTATTGTCTCTGAGATCCACAGCTAAATGATTTGTGATAAACAAGAGAACACTCTTTATCAGTGGGCTTAGTCATCAAGAAGATCTGTACACATGGTTAGGATCAAAGATAAGCTTTAATCTGTTAGTCATTTCTGCATCTATTCTTTAATCAATATATGAATGTCAGCCATCAGTACCCTACTCATGCCCTTGAGCTTTCTGTTTGTCTTTCTCTTTGCCTGTGTCCTCCTTTTATCAGGAGGACTCACTTAAATCAAAATACCTTCCTTCACATACTCAATTACCCAACTTTGTTATCTCACCTGTGACTTCCTTGTTGCCACTTACATAGAAATATTTTAATCTTTTATCTATCTTTAGTATTTTAAGCTCTTGATCACTTGTTTCCTCAAATGATTCTTTATTTTGGTTTTCATAACAGCAACAACAACAAAAGTCCTGATTTTTCTGGATTTCAGATGATCAGGGTAAACTGTATAGTATTTGAGAGAGGAGGCCATGGGGCCAGATGAACAAAGTTGGATCTTATCTCCATAATTTACAAACTGGGGTTGTATGATTTTAGGAAATTTACTTCGTTGTTGTTCTTCAGTTGCCTCAGCGACATAATAGAGATAATATTTGTTTCAACCTGATAGATTAAAGGTCAGTTAGTTAATAGATGCAAAGCTATTTGATCATTTACACTATAAATGTCTAAGCTTTATTGCTCTATATTTGTGCTTTCTAGAATATGTGGACAGTGCAGGGTAACAGATATACTATTTAGCTTGCTGAATGTGTCTAGGAAAGACAGGAAAAGATATTTTACAGGTGTCAAATTTGGGGTTCTTTCTTTGTCCTTTGATATTCCAAATAGGCCAAAATATGACTACAGTTCACCATACTCCAAACATTAAATGTCCTTAATTTTATATAAGTAGGTAGGTATGTAAGTACATAGATAGATAAAGATAGGTTAAATTATTTTTCCTTGCCTTGTAATGCTAATCACTTCTTTGGAGTAAGGCTGTAAATATCTACACATTAATGATCATATGTGCTTAATAACTAAATCAGTTTTCTGAGACAGAAGGGATCATGGCAGTCATCATCCAGTCAGGTGATCGAATTTTATTTGTCTTTAGTTTCAGAATTTCTGAGTTGTTATGTCTAATTCTATTTTAACATTAGAATTTTGATTGGTTATTGGTGTTCCAACTCAATAGTCTGATTAGTCTGACTGTAGCTTCCTGATTATGACTCTGAGGTTTTCTTTCTTTCAAATCTGCTTATATCTTTAATATCAGTTTCACTTTTCTCTGTGTTATGTTTTCTCTTGACAGTCTATTCACTTTTTATGAGTTGTTATGTTCTTTACTAAAGGAACTTCAGTTATTATCTGGGGCCTAGACTGTTGCTAGCCTCCGAAATTTGCTGCCCAATAAAAGACTCAATTCTTCAGACTCATTATAGTATTTCAGGTCCTGCAATTAGTTTGGTAAAATAGATAAGCAGAAGGCTAGCATATAGATTTCAGGATACATCCTTAAAAAATGTCTATAGTTCTACCTCGTACTCTTGAAGCCCTGGCGTGCTACAGTCCATGGGGTCATAAAGAATTGGACAGAACTTGGTGGCTGAACAACAATAACCTGTTTCATTCAAGTTATTTAATTTGTTGGCATATAATTACTCAAAATAGTTTCATATCATTTTTATTTCTGAAAGTTCAATAATAATTTCTATTGTTTCAGTCACTTAAGTATTATTTTCCTCTCTCTTTTCCTTGATCAGTCTAGCTAAAATTATGTCACTCTTGTTGATATTACAAATGATCAACTTTTATTTTCTTGATTTTCCCTAGTGTTTTTGTATCCTCAGTTTGTTTCATTTTCACTTTAGTATTTATAATCACTTCCCTTTTATTGCTTTAAACTTAGTTTAGTTTTTTTTTTCCCTAATTTCTTAACTTACAAAGTTAGTTTATTGACTTGGTTTTTTTGTTTTGTTTTTTTATATAAGCAATCAGAGCCACAAAGCACTGTCTTAGGTGAATCTGATAAATTTGTGCATATTATATATTAATTTTTTCATCTGAATGTATTTTTTATTTGTTATGAATTAATCTTTAACCTATTAGTTATTTAGAAGTTTTTTAAAAAAATTCCGCATATTTGCAAATTCCAATTTTTCTACTGTTATTGATTTCTAATTTCACTTAATAATGCTCAGAAAATAACTTGCATCATTTCAATTTAAATTTAATTGATCAGTTCTAATGAGGTGGATGAAACTGGAGCCAATTATACAGAGTGAAGTAAGCGAGAAAGAAAAACACCAATACAGCATACTAACACATATATATGGAATTTAGAAAGATGGTAATGATAACCCAGTATGTGAGACAGCAAAAGAGACACAGATGTAAAGAACAGACTTTTGAGCTCTGTGGGAGAGGGAGAGGGTGGGATGATTTGGGAGAATGGCATTGAAACATGTATACTATCATATAAGAAATGAATCGCTAGTCTAGATTCAATACAGGATACAGGATGCTTGGGGCTGGTACACTGGGATGACCCAGAGAGATGATGGTGGGAGGGGGGTTCAGGATTGGGAACTCATGTATACCTGTGGCGGATTCATGTCAATGTATGGCAAAACCAATACAGTAAAGTAAAAAAAAAATAAAATAAAAATAAATAAATTAATTAAAAATTAAAAAAAATTAATTGAAATAATATATCACTTGTTATATAGAATATACTCTGTGATTTTAAGAAGAATGTGTAATCTGCTGTTGTCAAGTGTAATATTCTGTGGTTGTTTGTTAGATCTAGTTGTTTTTATGATGTTCTTAAAGTCTTCTGTTTCCTATTTTAATTTCTAATTGTTTTTATATCCATTATTTAAAGAGAAGTATTGAAGTCTTGATATTATGACTGAGTTGAATTATTTCTCCCTTTAGTGATACCAGTTTTTGCTTTTTACATTCTGAGTTGTTAGGAAAATGTATATTTATAATCTTTGAGATATATTATCATATCATTTAGAAATGAATCCCTAATCTCTAATAGCATCTTTGGTTTTAAAGTTTGTTTTGTAATATATTAGCATAACGACTTTAGCGTCCATGTGTTTGCTGTTTGCATGTTATCTCTTTTCCCATTCTTTTAATTTCAGCCAATTTGTAGCGTTGCATTTGAAGTCTGTCTCCAATAGACAACATAGAGAGATGTCTTGTTTTTAATCCTTTCTGACAAANTGGTTTTAAAGTTTGTTTTGTAATATATTAGCATAACGACTTTAGCGTCCATGTGTTTGCTGTTTGCATGTTATCTCTTTTCCCATTCTTTTAATTTCAGCCAATTTGTAGCGTTGCATTTGAAGTCTGTCTCCAATAGACAACATAGAGAGATGTCTTGTTTTTAATCCTTTCTGACAAATTCTACATTTTTCCTGCACTGTTTAAACCATTCACATTCAATAATCTTATTGATGTTAGAGTTATGTCTACCATTTTACAAATGCCTAATGTTTATCCCTTTCTGTTCTTCCTTGAATGTTAGTTGCTTAGTCAGGTCCAACTCTTTGTGATCCCATGAACTGTAAATTGCCAGACTCCTCTGTCCGTGAAGCCCTCCATGAATACAGGAGTGAGTAGCTATTTCCTTCTTCAAGGAATCATCCCGATCAGGGAGAATAAATAGTTTATTTACTGTTTGAGTCACCAAAGAAGCCTCAGTTCTTCCTTAACTTCTTGCCTTTCCACTAAGTGAAGATTTTCTGGTACAGTATTTAACTTTGTTAAGGATTTTTTCCACTATATTTTTGTTGGTAATTTAATTATCTTTAGCCTTTTTTTTTTAACTGGAGGAAAATTGCTTTATAGTGTTGTGATAGTTTCTGCCATGAAACAACACAAATCAGTCATAATTGTACACATGCGTACATATATGTGCAAGAGGGAGGCTCACCTCCCTCTTGAGCCTCTCTCCTGAGCTTCCTCTCATCCAACCTTACTAGATAATCTCAGAGTGCCTGGCTGGGCTCCCTGTGTACTATAGCAACTTCTCACTAGCTAGCTATTTTACACATGGTAGTTTATAATATATATATATATATGTCTATGCTACTTTATCCATTCATTCCATCTCTCCTTCCCCCACTGTGTACACAAGTCAGTTCTCTATGTCTGGGTCTCTGTACCTTCCCTGCAAATAGGTTCATCAATACCATTTTTTCTAGATTCCATATATATGCACTGATATATATTCTCTTTCTGATCTACTTCACTCAGTATAACTCACTCTAGGTTCATCCACCTCACTAGAACAGACTCATATTCATTATTTTTTGTGGCTGAATAGTGTTCCATTAGTGAAGAGGAACTAAAGAGCTTCTTAATGAGGGTGAAGGAGAAGTGTGAAAGAGCCAGCTAAGACTAATTATTAAAAAAAAATAATAACAACTAAGATCATGGCATCCACCCCCATTGTTCCATGGCAAATAGAAGGGGAAAAGGGAAAAATAGTGACAGATTTTCTCTTCTTGAGCTCTGACATCACTACAGATGGTGACTGTATCCGTGAAATCAGAAGATGATCGCTTCTTGGCAGGAAAGCTATGACAAACCTAGACAGTGTGTTGAAGAGCAGAGGCATTATTCTGCCAACAAAGGTCTGTGTAGTCAAGGGTATGGTCTTCCCAGTGGTCACATGGGGTTGTGAGAGCTGGACTTTAAAGAAGGCAGAGTGCCAAAGAATTGATGCCTTCCAACTGTGGTGCTGGAGAAGACTCCCGAATGTCCCTTGGACAGCAAGGGAATGAAACCAGTCCATCTTAAGGGAAATCATCCCTGAATATTGACTGGAAGGACTGATGCTGTAGCTGAAGCTCCAGTATTTTAGTTATCTGATGCGAAATAGACAACTCATTGGAAAAGTCCCTGATGCTGGGGAAAATCTTTGTAATGAGTGTTTTATATTACAGCCCATTTACTTTGAGTACTAGACAGTCGGTTGGGCTTCTCAGGTGGCACTAGTGGTAAAGAATGCACCTGAAATGCAGGAGACAAAGAGATGCAGGGTTGGGAAGATCCCCTGGAAAAGGAAATGGCAACCTGCTCCAGTATTCTTACCTGGAAAATTCCATGGACAGAGGAGCCTGATAGGCCACAGTCAATGGGACTGCA
The DNA here is from genome assembly GCA_006410615.1 of Neotragus moschatus. Taxonomy (NCBI): domain Eukaryota; kingdom Metazoa; phylum Chordata; class Mammalia; order Artiodactyla; family Bovidae; genus Neotragus; species Neotragus moschatus. The sequence continues at coordinate 761,701 of SJYA01001190.1, forward strand.
AAGAGTCGGACATGCCTGAGCACAACACAAACATTCAATAGAAATATTGGTTCTGTATTTAGATATCATAATATTTACATTTGAAAAAGTTGATTCACATACTCAAGTTGTTTCAGACATATATTTTTCAGTGACTGTTTAAGTATGCAGCATCATTCTTTGAAATTTTCATTCACTTTCATAAAAAGTAGATTTTCATTTTTAGAACAGTAGATTAAGCTTTGAAGCAAAGTCAGACCTATTTCAAAATTATATCTAAGTTAAGTGAATTCCCCAACTCTTGTTTCAACTCAATATTAACAACATTAAAAATAATATTATTTGAATTGAAAACAAATCTAAATGTATGAATATCAACAAAACATTCTCTATTTTTTTATTGTTAGACATATAGTCAATGTTAATTATTCTCTTTATTACAATGAATATTTCTGCAGTTTAATAATGTATAAGGGCTTTATTCTTGATTTTTATCATAAAAAGTTTTAATGTTATACTTTTCTAGCTTGTTCACAAATCAGATTTTCATTTCCTTATAGATTCAAAGTTAACTTCTCATAAGCAGTGTGATAGTAGTGAGAAATATGAACTGAATTACCATTAACTTATTTTTTTTGATTATTAAATATTTCCAAACATTCTTTTGATTTCAATAAAATCTTAAGTTGGAGCTAACAGTTCAATAAAACTTAACTCTTCCACAGCTCATTTTAAAACTAAATATTTTAAATTGCTTCAAAATTAAATATTTAAAAGTATTTTAAATTTTTATTTGTTTCTACAGTTTGATTTACTGAGGATTATTTCTTATAATTATTCCAATAATTATATTCTTATAATTAGTTCTTGTATATTTCCATACACGTACTCAACAATTAAAACAAGGACTTCCCTGGTAGCTCAGGGATGCAGAATCTGCCTGCCAATACAGGAGCCACAGGTTGCATCCCTGGTCAGTAAGGAAATGGTAACCCAGCCAAATATTCTTACCTGGGTAATCCCGTGGATATAAGAGTCTGGCATGCGATAGTCCATGGGTTCGCAGAGAGTCAGACATGACTTAGCAACTAAACAACAGCATCCATGCCTATGCTGCTTCTGCTAAGTTGCTTCAGTCCTGTCCAAATCGGTGCGACCCCATAGACAGCAGCTTACCAGGCTCCTCCACCCCTGGGATTCTCCAGGCAAGAACACTGGAGTGGGTTGCCAATACATGAAAGTGAAAAGTGAAAGTGAAGTCACTTAGTCATGTCCGACTTTTAGCAACCCCATTGGCTGCAGCCCACTAGGCTCCTCTGTCCATGGGATAGAATGATTCAAAAAAGAAAAAGTGAATACAAACATATTTTAGTTTTTAGTTCTGTTAGATAGCTTGGTTGGTAAAGAATCTGCCTGCAATGCAGGAAACCCCAGTTCGATTCCTATGTTGGGAGATGTGCTGGTGAAGGGAATGGCAAGCCACTCCAGTATACTTGGGCTTCCCTTGTGGCTCAGCTTGTAAAGAATTTGCCTGCAATGGAGACCTGGGTTTGATTCCTAGGTTGGAGAAGATCCCCTGGAGAAGGGAAAGGCTACCTACTCTAGTGTTCTGGCCTGGGAATTCCATGGGTGGTATAGTCCATGAGGTCACAAAGAGTCAGACATGATTGAACGACTTTCACTTTTTCACGCAATAGAACATCAGTTCAGTTCAGTCGCTCAGTTGTGTCCTACTCTTTGTGATCCCATGAATTACAGCATGCCAGGCCTCCCTGTCCATCACTAACTCCCGGAGTTCACTCAAACTCATGTCCATCGAGTAGATGATGCCATCCAGCCATCTCATTCTCTGTCATCCCCTTCTCCTCCTGCCCCCAATTGCTCCCAGCATCAGAGTCTTTTCCAGTCAGTCAACTCTTTGCATAAGAACATAGCAGTATAGAAAACACTAGTCTCTTGTTTACAAATCCCAGTATATCTAAATTTTCTATCTAATATAGTTGAAACACTGTCCATTGTGATAGATTTTTTTTTTCACATGAGTTTAAAATTATTTATGACAGATTAAAAAAAAACCCTCTGAGACCATTTCAATTTCAAAATTAATGACATATTAAGCTAAATTTGGAATTTCTTTAAGACAAAATATATCCAAAAGATTGAGAAGGCAATGAAGGAGGCATATCACAAAACTCCTTTAAATATAAAGCAAAAACCAGAATTTTTCATAGTATAAATTTGTTAGATTTTGAAGCTATTAGAAAACTCTTCTATGACAAATAGTTTAGTGGCTTATTTAAAATATTTACTTTTAAAAAAGATTCTCATAGTTTTCTAACAAAATTTTTCATCTCTGTGACTGTGATGATGTTTCTTATGCCAGGTTGGCTAGGCTGTCTCTAATTATTCAGTCAAACATTAATATACTTGTTTTGTGAAGGTATGTTACAAGTATAATTGACATCATTTTAACTAAGGGAGATTATTCTGGTTAATCTTGCTGGACCCGAATAAGTCAAAAGGCCTTACAATATCGCTGAGATTTCTCCATGAGATATAGGAAGAGGAAAAGAAACAGAAGTTTTACCTGTGGACAGCAGCTTTCACCTGTGCCTATAATTGTAAATTCCATTCTGCTTATGATTATCCTCCTTTTTTGATTGCCCTTGACATTTGAATTGGACTTGTTTAGCCAACTCACTTTATAACATAATGAAATGCCTCCCTCTCCCTGCTGTCTCTCTGCTTCTCTTTCTCTCTTTCTATCCATCTGTATAGATCTTCACACACACACTCACACACTTGCAAACACACAGTATATATCTATATATAGTTTATGTTTACACACATACATATCCTATTGTTTTTCTTTCTAGTTGATTGGTGATTGATATACCATCTAGGAATATTTTATGCAAAAATTCATATAATTTTTTCCATCTGTACCACTGATTTTTTCCATTGTATTTTTGTTTTTACAGTCTCATAGCTTTGGCTAAAAGTTTCATTCAGTTTTCTCGAACTTTTTGACCATCTCAATAGCTTAAACACCCTGCCATTGGCCTAAGTTGTTAAACTATAAAATAGCAAACACATTTTAGAGCTAAATTTTTTCAATTTAATTACCAACTGTAATTTGCATAGGTAGTACTGTACTGAGGTACCTGTAGAGAAGTATTCAGGGTATTAGAGAACTCAGAAGAAGTTTGAAATGGGGATATATATTATGACTTGTGTTGTTCTATAAATGGCTTGTTTACAAAAATAGATGTGGTTTCAATTGGCTAAGGAAAGTATTATACTTAGAATAAGAGAACAAGAAGACCTAGACATGAATCAGTAAAATAACCAAAAGTAAATGAAACATGATAAAATTAAAATAAATAATGGAAAAGAAGGTATATTGAAATAGAAACTTTTAATCTCTTGAAGTCAAATAAAGAGAGAATTTCAAGGGAAAGACAAAACAAGCTTTGTTAGCATCAGGTGAAATAATGAATATATATGCTATAATTAGGTAGAAAGCAATCAGATTTAGGTACATGTATTTCAGTGTGATGGTGTTAAGTTTGATGTATGTTAAGAAGTGAGAGTATGAGAAATAATGAAATGATCAGTAAGTCTCAATAGTTAGATTTTAACTCTTGAGAGAGACTTCTTAAAAGATAAGTTCTTAAAAGGGAGACTTCTTAAAAAGATAAGTTCATGTTAGTATAATTTCTCTGAGCCTCATCTTTGAAGTTTTTTTTTAATAGCAGAGGAGGAATTGAGGAGAGGGGGATAATGGGAGGGATGAAGGAAGGAAAGGGATAATTTTAATATTTTAACAGAAAAGTACCTGTCATCCAAAATTAGTGTTATTCATCTGTGCTATATATTGGAGTGGAGTGAAGTGAAGTGGCTCAGTCGTGTCTGACTCTTTGCAACCCCATGGACACCAGGCTCCTCCATCCATGGGATTTTCTAGGCAAGAGTACTGGAGTGGGTTGCCATTTCCTTCTCCAGGGAACTTCCCAACCCAGGGATCGAAGGCAAGTCTCCCACATTGTAGACAGACACTATACCGTCTGAGCCACCAGGGAAGTCTATACTGGAGTAGAAGGATCAAAATAAAGCAGAAACGGAGATAGGACAAATACTGCTTCAGATCTTAAACAGTAAAGCCAATTATTATACAATTAAATGTTAATCATTAAAATATAATATTTTAAAATCAAAGGAGATTTTTAGCCAACCAAATATGTATCCAAAGATCAGTGACTAAAATAGATCAAAGGGCTTGAACAAGACTCAATGCAGGGAGTTCTACATGAATACATTACTGGGAAGCTAGGTAGTGTACCATGTTTCATAGTCTCTTACTCAGGTTTTCAGGCTTTCTCAAAATGAATAAAGGAGAGAGAAGACAGCAATGGCCATATGATGATATCAAGTTGACATGTATCATTCTATGCACATTAAATAACTGAATAGTAAAAATGGAGTGAATATGTGCTCTTAAGGCAAAGGAAACAAGATTTGGCAAGAAGCTGTTGGATATAACAATGTGATTGAAGCTGTGATTTATCCTCCCACTCTTCATCATGATAGTTTTGAGGAAAATTACCCTCATTCAAAAAGTAAGTAGTATTGACAGAAGAACTTTCAAGACTTATGTAATGATATCAAAGAAAAAAAGGCAGGAATAAACACTTGCAAATGGAAGATGAAAAGATATTTTTCTCATTATGATTTTCAGTGAAATAGGAGCAGAGTTCAGGGAAAACATCTCTAGAATTTCAAAGAAATGCTGGGCTTAATTTTTCTTTTCAAATAAGAGTTACGTGGCCTCAGAAATGAGATTCTGAGAAAATAGAGATTCAAAGAAGTAAAGGTGAAAATAGAAATATTTATATAAAAATTAAAATGTTAAGTGGAGCCGAATGATAGACTGGGAGCAGTAAAGCACATAGGATGTTAAATACAGTCAGAAATATTATGGAAAAGACAGAGGAAATTAAAAGACTTTAAATGGTAGAGAAGCAACCTATACAATAATTAAGGGTAGATAATAAGTGTAGAAAAACAAATGCAAAAAATAATGTGAAACTGGTGTTCCAAAGAAAATGAAACTAAAAATATAGATATTCAAAGATGTAAAAGAGAGATGGGAATGTTCCACTGGGAATGGTGGAAGAACTTCCAGAAAACTTATCTTTTTTTTACTAAAAAATAGTGAAAGTAATGGCAAAAATTGTCATCATCAACTTTTTCAGTACTTGGGAAGTTAACCAGAATATGCAACAAACTTGGGAGCATTTCTTCAAAAAATGGTTAAATCTAGGTAAGAATAGTGAGCTTTGTAATTTTTTAATAGTGATATTGCAAATATTTTTGTTCCAATTTCTGTCCCCTCAGCTCTGGGATAGCCTTGAACACCCGCAGCCTGAAATGGTTATGAAAACTCAGAGCTTAGAAGCCAGTGGACAGAACACAACAGAATTGGATCTCCCCCAAAGTCCTATATCCACAAAGTGGTCATTCCTGGATCTGTGTAATGATTTCCTGTAAAACATCACTCACCAGACTCTTCTTTATTTGACCTTACTGTGAGAGATTGCAAAGATAACAATAGCCTTCAGCCTGTTTTTGTTTGTTTGCTTTAAAAAAACAATTTGTAGCAACTGGTTACCAGTGCAGCTGCTTGAGATGCTGCTAACTTTTGAGGATGATGTAAGGCTGATGATTATTTAAAATGAAAAAAAAAAAAAAAAAAAAAAAAAACCTGTGGATGGAGATACCCAAAGGGGATTTGGAAAAGTTTCAACATATCCCTAGGAATTAAGAAGGTCACATACATGTGTAAGACTGTGCATCTCCAGAGGTATGTGCTGCTGAGGAAAGAGCTAAGGATGCCCTTAGCTCTCCTTTCTGGCTGATCTTAAGTATCCATGCAGGCAAAAAGTGAAATCTAGCCAGAGCCATAAACTTCCTGTCTGAGCATTGAGGATATGCCCTAAACTGCACCCAGAGTCCCTCAGCAAATGCTAGAATTATTTGTTTGAGGCATTTAAGATAATCTTGCTCCAGTCATTATCTGATCATTAAACTAACTAAGGTGAGACTTCAGTTGCTACGGCTGGAAAATAAAGACTTTAAGCTATTAATTCAGGAAAACACCTAAACAAGTAAACTGCCGTAACAACAAACCCGGGGTCGAGGGGGTGAATGGGGAGAATCTTTGTTCCAGAGTTGTTATATGTTATTAAAATTTCACTTTTTTTTCCAACAAATGAAAATTATATTAAATAGGTAAAGAAACAAGGAATCATGACCCATACATAGGTAATAAAAAATCAATAGAAACTGTCCTGGAAGAAGCACAAATATTAGATTTTACTAAACAATAAAACATAAATTGGCTATTTTAAATATGTTAAAAGAATTAAAGTAAAACACTTCTGAAGAATTGACAAATATATAAGGTTATCTCATTAATTAGAGAATATTGGTAAAGATATAGAAATCATAAAATAGAGCCAATTGGAAATTATCATGTTGGAAAGTACAAAAGCTAAAATTGCAAATGTACTAGGGTGTCAGCAGCAGATTTGTGATCACAATGGGTGACCTTGAAGACAGGTCAACTTATAATATCCAGTCTTAGAAACTGAGAACTAGTGTGGAAGAACAGAGCTTCAGAGACCCATGGGGCAACAGTGAGCATGTAACTTATGCACAGTGAAGTCTCAGAGGAAGACAATAGGGCAGAAGAAGCAGAAAGAAAGAAGTCTGAAAATTGCTACATTAATTTGAAAGTAAAAGAGTAGAAAATCATACAGGATGCAAATTGTTGTTGTTCATGTCCTTCTCTTTACAACGCTATGGACTGTAGTATTCTAGGCTTTGCNCTCTGCTTTAAGGGTGGTGTCATCTGCATATCTGAGGTTATTGATGTTTCTCCCTGCAATCTTGATTTTAGCTTATGCTTCTTCCAACCCATTGTTTCTCATGATGTACTCTGCATATAAGTTAAGTAAGCTGGGTGACAATATACAACCTTGATGTACTCCTTTCCTATTTGGAATATGGTGTTAGCTATGGGCTTATCACATATAGCCTTTATTATCTTGGGGTACATTTCTTCTATACTCAATGACAGTTTTTATTATGAAAAGATGTTGGATTTTCTCAAACACATGTTCTACATTAAGAGAAAATTGCTTATAAATTTTATTTTTCATTTTCTTATTGTGGTATATCACATACATCAATTTGCTTGTGTTGAACCATTGCTGCCTCCCAGGGAAAAGTCCCATTTTATTATGGTTTAAGCTCTTTTTAATGTGCTGTTATATTTGGTTTGCTAATATTTTTGAGGAATTTTGCATAGATATTCTTCTGTAATATTGACTTAAGGTCCATTTTCCCATAGAGTTCTTACCTGTTTTTAGTATCAGGACGATAGGGTCTTGTAAAGTTGGATTAGTGATTTCCAAAGATAGAGTCTGAGAAATCTTGATGTTAATTCTTAAAATGTTTGGGTGAATTCACCAAGGAATTGTCTGATCCTTGGGTTTTCTTTGATGAAAGAGTTTGGATTACTGATTCAGTTACCTTAGTCATTATTGGTCCATTTAGATTTTTCATTTCTTCATCATTCAGTTTTTGTAGATTGTATTTTTCCAGCAATGTAACCATTTATTCTAGGTTATCTAGTTTGTTGGAGTATAATTTTTCATAGTATTTTTCATTGTATTTTTGTGGTATCAGTTATAATGCTTCCTCTTTCATTTCTAATTTTGTTTGAATTTTTTTTTTTTAGTGCAGCTAAAGGTTTCTCAGTTTTGTTTATATTCCCAAGAAAGCAACTATTAGTTTTATTGATCTTTTATATCATTTTTGGTCTCTACTGCCTTTATTTCTGCTCTCATCTTTTCTTTTCTTTCTTTCTTCTTCTTCTTTTTTTTTTGCTAACTTTGGAATTGTGTTATTCTTCGCCTGGTTTATTGAGGTATAATGTTTGGTCGTTTTAATCATTCTTTTTCCTTAATTAAGATACTTTTGCTGTAAATTTCCTATTTAGAACTGCTTTTGCTACATCTCATAGGAATTTTTTGTTTCCATTTTCATTTGTCCCAATATGTTTTTGATATATCTTTCAATATCATCTTTGACATATCCATTGTCGTGAGTGCTTTGTTTAATTGTCACATATTTAAGGCTTTTTAGCTTTCCTCCTATAATTAATAAGAAAAGTATTTAGTATGATTTCAGTCTTCTTGAATTTACTGAACTTTTTTTTATCTACCATATGATGTGTCCATATGTTTCTGAGTACAGTGTGTTCTGCAACTGTTGGATGAAATGATCTATTTATAGTTGTTAGATCTGCATGATCTAAAATGCAGTTCAAGTCCAGCATTTCCTTATTGACTTTCTGTCTAGATGATCTATCATTTTTGAAAGTACACTATTTGAAGTCCCCTACTATTATTGTACATGGTCTATGTATCTCTTTAGATCTGTTAGTATTTTCTTCATACTGAACGTGAGTGTATCTGTTACATGGGTATATATTTCTGATTCTCATATCTTCTTGATGAATTGAATACTTTGTGTAATAAACTTCTTAATCTCCTGGTATAATTTTTGGCTTAAAGCATCTGATGTGAGTTTAACTACTACTGCTTTCTTTTGGTTCCTCCTTGCATAGAGTATCTGTTTCCATGTCTTAACTTTGAAACTATGTGTTCTTAAAGCTGATATGAGTTTCTTTAGTCAGCATGTAGTTGGGTCTTATTTGTTCGGTTCTTTGTTTGCTTGTTTTAACCCATCTAGCCTGGAGAATCCCAGAGACAGGGGATCCTGGTCGGCTGCCGTCTATGGTGTCGCACAGAGTCAGACACGACTGAAGCGACTTAGCAGCAGCAGCAGCAGCCACTCTTTGCTGTTTGATTGGAGAACCCAATTCACTAACATTAAATAAATAGTATAGATATGAACTTACTAATGGTTAAATTATTCATTGTTTTCTGGTTGCTTTTAATTTCCTTTATTTTGCTTATTCCACTTTTGTGCTTTCTTTGTGAACTGGTGATTTTCCATCAAGTATACACTGCCAGCATTTAATAGCTCCTTTGGAGTACAGTCCCTTTCCTCTCTTAGCAGATCTAGCAAATCCACAGCTCTGTTCATGCTACAGCTTGACCAAGTTATAGTCACAGGTGATAGTAATAGCCTAGAGAATACCATGGAAAGTGGAAAGAAACCCTGTCTAGAAAAAGTACTGTTCACATCACATCTGTGATATTGTGTTTGATTTTAGGAAAGATCCTTTAAGAACTCTACTTCTAAGTTTTCCAGTGCAGTAGCAACTAGCCACATGCAGCTATTTAAATATAGCTGTTAAATTAAACAATCTATTTTTTAAATTAAGTAACTCAGTCATAGTTGTCATCTCTGAAGTGCTTAGCAACCACATGTGACCAGTGATTGACACAATGGAAAAAGCATATGTAGAACACGTCCATCGCCACAGACATGGAATGTACTTGACTGGACAGTGCTGGTATATTTGTTATAAAACTCTGACCCAGACTTCGATAGGTCTCAACTCATATTAGACAGCTAAGAGAACAGATTGTATTTGACCAGAAGAAGAAAGGCTTTGGGAGAGATGGTAGTAAGATATTGTAGGAGGTGAGTTTTCAAAGACTTAATTACTATCTTAGATTTTCTTAATGATTTCCTGTGTCCATTATATGTTCATTATAAAAATTATGAGTATTTTTATTCTTTTGAATGTATGTACAAGCTAAAGGAACCATGACTCCTATGAATTGTAACATAATAGCTGGATGGGCTCCCCTGGTGGCTTAGTCAGCAAAAAATCTGCCTGCAATGCAGGAGACTACCTGCGGTGCACACGACCCAAGTTTGATCCCTGGTTTGGGAAGATCTTCTGGAGAAGGAAATGGCAACCAACTCCAGTATTCCTGTCTTGGAGATCCCATGAACAGAGGTGCCTGATGGGGTAGAGTACATGGGGTCTCAAGAGTAGGGCATAAATTAGAGACTAAACCACCACCATAGCTTTGGATATCTCTAGCATGAAACTATTCTATATAACTAATAATTTGCATAAGTCCATATTGTACCAAAATAAATACCACCTTTAATTGTCTTCTTTGTTTAATTAAGAAATATGATTTTTGAGCGATTTAATGGGCTACTAATTTACCTATGATAATCATGCAGGCAAAAAATACAGAACAGAAAGCCAAGTAATTATGTCAAAAGTTACTTATATAGTTGCTAGTTTTTATAAAATGTGAATCCTTATGATTTATTGAGGTACATATCAAAATTAATTTCCATTTAATGTACCTAACTGTAAAATAGGCTATAAGTATGGTAAGAAGTAACTTTGAAGTTTTATTATAGAAGAGTCTCTTTTCTGATTCTTTATAAGGAAGAGTTTACCTTTCATAAATGGGTAAATTAAATGGGGAAAACTTGGTGAAACATACATATATAGGCATATTATATATCTGTATTTTTTCTAAGAATTATTAATGCAAAGGGATATTGGGTTTTTGAGTAAATTTCTCACCTAAAAAAGGTAAAATTTACTTGAAAAAAGGAATCTACTGAATGAAAAATGTAATTTATAGACATGGAATTGTTCAATATTGTTTTGTGGTTTCAAAATATATTGAAATTTATTGATTATATATCAGAGTATTTACAGTACAATACATTTATTAAAGCTTTCAGTAATAGTACATAAAAACAGGCTTTATACCATTATCAGTGTTTATAAACTCATTATCTTCCATTGAATAATTAGGGCTTCAAACTGTCTTAATAAGTAATCCAGGTATTTCAAGATAGCAGTAATATCCATAAATATTGTGAGAATCTCTAAGTATATTTTTGTCTCCTGTTGAAGCCTGATAAATAATGACATGCAATTAACATCATGAAACTTCTGGAAGCAGTTGTACTTTATAGACACCAAAATGATAGGATTTGATGTTTAAAGATGATTGTAACAGGTGCTTTGCAAATTAGTTTATTCTTTACTATTTGACATAATTATGGGTCAGAAAGAAACAAAAAAGCAGAGTCTGTATAAACTGATTGGAGATGAGTAACCATGCTCATGAAATTTGCAAACTACTTTTGAGTTGTACATGAAAATGTAAATAAACAGTAAAGATTGAATTCCTTTAGCTATGCCAGAATTTTAATTCATGACAACTTAAATTATTTTATAACATGATACAGTGATAGATAATCTGCCTTTAGTCTTTTGGGGAATAAAATGATTAAAAAGAGGCCCATCAGAAATTATAATCTAATGGAAAAAAGATGCTGGGAATGATTGAGGGCAAGGGGAGAAAGGGGTAACAGAGGATGAGATGGGTGGATGCTATCACTGACTCAGTGGACATGAATTTGAGCAAACTTTGGGAGATAGTGAAGGACAGGGAAACCAGGCACGTGCTGCAGTTTGTAGGGTTGCAAAGAGTCAGATACAACTTACCAATTGCACAACAACATATTAATGTTAAAACTGTTCAACAGTGATTGCTCTTCTATCTGAGAAGTCAAATGAATGCATTTCTCTATATACATTTTGCCATGTTATGGAGACATATATAAGGACCAAAATCCTTTTGATTGTGCACAGTGACATTTGAGAGAATCTTTGAAAAATAATTTAAATAAACATAAATATAACTTACACATAAATATGTATGATCTTTTTTGGGAGAAACAACAAAAATATATGAAAGAGAAGTTTGAGAAAGGGTTATAAGATTATAAAAGTATGTATATATAGTTTAATAAGAAATCATTATATGTCTGACTTAAGGAAATGCCTTATGTATTTGATACAGTACTGTACTGATGGTATGTTATTTGCATTTTTAAAGAAGGTAACTTGTTGACTTGATAACGTGTTAGAGCTAGAACTAAACTCTAACTCCAACCATTGCTTATTCCATTGTATCGTATGTAATTTAGGTTAAGGAACATGGCTTTATGTTAGATTACATATTAGTTTAATCTGCTTAGTAGATTATGGGGTTTAGCTCCTTGAAAAATAACTTAGTAGAGTAATGATGGTAATTACACTAGAAAGTTAGTAAGAATACTACATTTTTCATGACGATGGACAGTTAAGATACAAACCTAATCTCTGTGAGGTATTCACTCTTTCCTCTAAGGTAGAAATACATTTTTGCAGCAGTGCATGTTAAAAGATTAAGTATGGGAATGCCAAAAGTATTTAAAAATGACTTGCATTGATTTGGCTTCTCAGATAGAAGAGTAATCCTCTTTTAAGAGAGTTTTAACATTAATATACACTAACTCTTACCAAGAATTACAGTGCCTAAAAACATTAAATCTACTTTAAATACCAGAGATTGGATTTCTTTCTGGCAGTGAATAGCCCAGTGGTTACAAGGGATTCAAGGTTTGCTCTTCCCTTATCATGAGCAGAGGTAGTAGAGAGATTACCTGTGAATGGAATAGAAAGCAAAGGGGTTGGGGGCGGGGGGAGGTAATTGCTGTTCTCCAGTATTTGAACAGACAGTTGCAATTACCTTTCTAATGAATTTGGACAGAGTCTGAAAGGAGATAGGAGCTGTGAACTATTTATGTGGGGACAAGATTCTCATAGACAGCCATGCTCAGCTCAGGTTCATTGCTTCTTTCATTATTGCAAGAAGTCTTTCTCTTTCCATTTGCATCAAAATGCTCTCTCCACTCCAGTCACCTGTCCTGCTCAGCTTGAGTTTAATTTTAATGCTGATTTTCCATGATGTCAAAGAGCTGTACAAATGCACCAGTATTATTTGCCTTGCTTCCCAGTACAACATCAGAGATGATTTTAAAGCTAGAAGAAAAATACTATTTTAATATGACTGTATTTTCATATGATGTGATTAGTTACTCAAGACTCTATTATTCACATTTTCTAAACGTTTAAAGCAATAGATGTACTCAACCCACTGTAGAGAAAGACAAGCCTCTGAAATGAATTGTGTTACATAATCTCTTCTGAAAACTATTTACTGGAGAACAGTAGTAGGTAATCTATATTATAAGTTGTAGAAAAGGCAACCCACTCCAGTACTCTTGCCTAGAAAACTCCATGGATGGAGAAGCCTGGTGTCCATGGGGTCGCAAAGAGTCGGACACGATTGAGCGACTTCCCTTTCACTATTGCAGTTAGCGCAGACACAGTTGAATTGTATAACCATCACTCTGTTATTCAAGTAGTGAAGGTTACAGTAGTCACTCAAAAATTTTTGCTCACTACTTTTATCATTTGCCAGGTTTGGTCTTTAAATCTTGAACACACTTAATTTCTCTAAAAAGAAATTCTAAAATTAGGATACTTTTCATGTCATTTTATATTGGGGAGATTTCATCTAAAGATTCTGTTATTACAATTTCCTGCCATTGGAAATAACTTCTAAAATCTAAGAAAAGTCAATAAAACAAATAAATAATAAAAAATTAACATTATATATACCACGTAACACTATAATGTGACCTATTGTCATATATTTAATGTTGATTTTGTTACTTACTTTTTATCTTATACTGTTAGAATAACTCATATTTATATAAAGCTTTAAGGAAATAAAAATGAATACATTTTCTTCTAATGAACTATATCTTATTTGGAGTGGTAAAGAAATATAGTATTGATTCTCATATCTAGTTTTGTAATGAATGTCAAAGTGTAACTCTGCAAAGTATTCTGTATACTTCATTTAGTCTCTAACAAACAATATATGAAACATCAATAAACTATTTTCTTAAATATTTAGACTCAGATTTCATTATGGAAGTTCTGATATATTGTAAAAACATGCTCAGTCAAGTAGTTTATTTGATCTATAGAATTAAACCATTGAAGTTGATCATCACAAAGTTAGATATTGGCCTTAAATCTGAAGCACATGGAAGATTATCTCAGAAATATCAGCATAGATTGATGCAAAGATCATTGATAGAATAATTTATAGACAAATATTTTTAAATTGTATATCTGATTAAAGAAGACAGGTAATTAAATTATGATGCCTACTCAATAGATTGTAATGCAAATATTAAAATATATTGATGACAGAATTTTAAAATATTTTAATTTAATATTTAATAGTATTTTTCTTTTTTCTTTTTAACTGTAGGATAATTGCTTTACAATATCGTGTTTGTTTGTGCCACACATCAACATGAATCAGCTATAGAAATATATATGTCCCCTCCCCCTTGAACCTTCTTGCCACCTCCCCTCCTAACCCATACCTCTAGGTTGTCACAGCATACTTTGTTTAGCTCCCTGCGTCATACAGCAGATTCCCACTATCTGTTTTACATATGGTAATGTATATGGTGCCATGCTACTCTCTCATTTCATCTTGATAGTGATAAATAATGTTGAGCAGACTACAAAAACCTTAGATTCCACATCAGTCACATCATACCAACACTTTTTGATGAATAAACACAAATATGCAAGGATGCACACATATGCAAGGAAATATACACACATACATGTCTATGCACAGATACTATTTAAAATGAAATATACCACTTTTATATTAGAATGGGTGTCTTTATGTTATAGGGGTACAGCTTATTGTTTAAATTGATTCTTTACTCATTTCTATGTCACTTTTTAACCAATGAACATATATTACTTTCATTTTAAAAAAGAATAGAAAAAAAATGATTTAGTGAATCTGTGAGTTATTTATATATATTTAAAGACAAGGACAACCTTCTTCTTCCATAATAAGCACTTAGACTCTCACTTGGCAAATTAATTTTAGAAGAGTAAGTTCTTCTTTTGTATTATTTTAACTATTCCCAGTGTTGATATGATAGTTGAAAATAGGACAGTGGCCCCCATTTCCAAATTTGATTAAACCGTATGCCACATTTAGGTATGTAATATGTACATTTATATTCTTGGGATATTTCTGATTGCATAAAGTTTCTACTAATTTAATACATATGTATTTATGTTGTTGTTTAGACACTAAGTCGTGTCTGACTCTTTATGACCCCATGGACTATAGCCCACCAGGCTCCTTCTGTCCATGGGATTTTCCAGGCAAGGGTACTGGAGTCAGTCACCATTTCCTTCTTCAGGAGATCTTTCTGATCCAGGGATCAAACCCAGGTCTCCAGCATTGCAGACAGATTCCTTACCATCTGAGCCACCAGGGACACCCACATGTCATATGGGGTGTCAATTATGGATCATAATTTTGAAAAGTAATAATTGAAGAGGTACAGTATAACTTTTAATAGAATCAGCTTTGGAAAGTTACTATTTTATAAACATTACACCTTATTTTTTTAGAGTGAATATGTATCAAGTAAATATTTGTTGAACAACAACTGTATGCCAAGTTTTGTCCTTAGAACTAGGTATTTAAATATGAGTAAGGTTTATAATCTTCTAGCAGAGTTAATTGTATCAAGAAGAATCTGTTACATAAGCCCAAAAGTTCTACTTGATATGACATTACTGCATTTGTGCACAATTGTAGAGGTTGAATGAAATGCAGTAGCAAAACAGAAAAGCAGATGCTTTATTCTGAAGGGGATGGTAAAATTCATAGTTGTCAAAGTTAATTTGGATAGATAGGGTAAAACAATATATAATACAACAAATCATTTAAAAATATGTAAATAAATGAGTGACTATTAGAAATATTTTCTGTCTGTTTATGCTTATCTGTGCATGTCTATGTGTTCATAAATGTGTGCACATATGTGTTTGAAGTTATGTTTGTGGATGATCCCTGCACCCAGAACTGTCAAAAGAAGCATTTTATTCACATATAACAAAACTTTTCATGCATAAATTCATCCATATAATTTGGACTAAATTGTTATAAATGATTATAACTTTCAAAGTGAACTCATTTCTGCATTTTTACAATTTCCTTTTCATTGGAGAGAAATGATGTAATTATCCTGTAAATGTGTAAAACTATGACAAGTTGTAGAAAGCAATTTTCATAGGTAAAATTATACTCTCAATTATGTGTTGGTGGTTATGCAAAGAATCCTTTGTTAATAACATTCATTTCACAAGAGATAGTCTCTAGGTCTGTATTATCCTTGTTTAGTGCCAAAATGAGCATGTTAAAATTAGTAAAGTTGATGCATTTATTATTGAAATAACAGAAGCATAGGATAAGAACTAGTTTGTTTTTTTTTTTTTTGCATTTACAGATAGGATGATGAAAACACCATGAAAACTGAAATTAGACTGTTTCTTAAAAGAGAGCAATTGGGAGCACATTGACTCATTCTAGTTCTAATTTAAAGAAGATTAAAAAATAAAATATACAATGATTAAAAAATGCTATGTTTTTTTTAGGAGTTCCAATTTCCTGTTTCTCCCAGGCTCTGGCAAACACCATTCTACTCCAATTCTATGATTTTAACTATTTTAGGTAAAATTTGAGTTTTACAAGACTCATCTTTCTATGACTAGCATATTTCACTTAGAATAATGTTCTCAAATTTCATTTTTGTTGGTCATAGTATAGAATTTCCTTATTTTTTAAGGCTGAGAATTATCGCATTATATGTGTATAGCACATTTTCTGTATCTGTTTCAGCAAGTGGACGTTTAGATTGCTTTTACATCTTAGCTATTGTGAATAGTGATGGAGTGAACTTGGCAGTACTTATGTCTTTTGAAACTTCTATTTCAGCTCCTTTGGATGAGCAACTGTCAGTGGAATTGCTGGATCATATGATAGTCCTGTTTTTGATTTTTTGAGGAACTTCAATACTGTGTTCCATAGCAGCTGCAGCAATTTGCTTAAGAAGAGTAAACTCGAGAGATCTGATCTACATTATAACTGTAGCCAACAATAATGCATTATACCCTAGAAGATTTGTTAAGAGGGTGAATCTTTAGGAAAAGTATAAATGTTATTATAAAAAATAAAATATAAAAGCAAAAAATGGATTTGGTGAACTAAAATTACTTGAAAATATTGACTCTGGATTGAAAAGCAGAAAGTATAAATGAACAATTTGAGAAATGAAAGGCCATTAGCCATAATCTTAGTAGCCCTCAGTTTTGAAGAAGTGAATTACTATGGTAGAATTTGGAGTTGTTATTGCTCTTAATTAGTTGATTTACTATAGTCATTCCCTGCATAAGAAAATTTGTTCTAATAACATTATAAGAACTGTTAAAAAAATTTAATAATTTGTTGTATTTTTAAATGGAATAAAGAAATATTTTGTAGTAATTTTAATTAAAATATATTTATCAGAAAATTTCCAAGAAAGAATATACAGGACAGTGATTGTTTTTACAAAGTACATATATATATATGCATATAACTTGCACCGAGAATGTTAGTAGCATCCCAGAACATGCCTTTCCTATGCCAACCTATC
This sequence comes from Neotragus moschatus, assembly GCA_006410615.1. Lineage (NCBI taxonomy): Eukaryota > Metazoa > Chordata > Mammalia > Artiodactyla > Bovidae > Neotragus > Neotragus moschatus. Next base: position 779,128 of record SJYA01001190.1, read on the forward strand.
ACTGCTACTTTCCCCCACCATCCTGCATAACCACTGTCTTAAGTGCTAACAGCCTGAATTAGTTATGTCTGTTTAAAAAAGAAATACAATTTTAAATAGAAAAGTTGAGTAAGAACACACTTGGTAGAATTAAGGGGCATGAAATAAATTTAGTATGCATGGGGGGTCCTAATATTTGGTAAATGTTAAATATCTAGTACACTTTGGGGTAGGCTCTACTCCAAAAAGATAATTCCTTAATTCCCCTATAACAATTCTAGTTCAATTTAAAATGCATAAAGAATGTAATGTGGACCCCTGGGCAGATGTCAGAAATTGGTTCCCATTCATGCATTCATTCATTCATTAGTCAAAATTTAGCAGGAGACTTATTATATAAAAGCCTGTGTGAATTATAAAAACACAACTAACATTCCTTTCTTATCCTCAGGAGACTCAGAGAAGAGAGGTGTAGAATCACAGGTAAATAAATGTTTGTAATTTAAGGAATGGAATGCCAAAATAGTCTAGGAATATGTGACAGAAGAAGCATATCCCTAGACTGGCCAGAGCAAAAGAGAAGAGATAGGTTAGCAGCAAAATGAAACAATGAAACCTTTCATTATTTTTAATGTACAATCACTAAACTAACTTTTAAGATGAAATTATGTTACAGATAAATATTAAAGTATATTGTAGATTAACTTAAATGACTTTTGAGTCTTAATTTTAAATACATGCCATATACATGTGTGTTAAGATAAAAATGTCATAATATTTACAATGATTTTTGTATTTATAAAGTAAGAGCATATTAAAGCTCCTTATTTTTCTCAGCTATTACAAAAGAGAACTATAAAATTTAGTCAGGAGAATGAGAGTCCACAGAGGGAAGAAAGTAAAATGAATGCTTGTTCACAGAGGGAAGAAAATAAAAGAAATATTTTTCCCTAAACATTATTTAAAGAAGAATGAAAAGCATTTTACAGTAGGTGGTTTTTCCACTTGAGTAAGCATGCTAGATTAGTAAATGAAGCATAACATGTAAGATGCTTCTTATGAACTTGAAAAACATTATATGTTTTTATTCATTTAAACATTTAATATTAATATTATGTAAATATAATATTATCTAAAAAGCAAAAGAAATAGGATGGTAGGTCTAAGCTAAGGACAAACTTAGAAATGTGTCCTATATGTGAAAGATATCTACAGCCTCGTGTTCACTGCAGCATTATTTCCAATAGCCAACACACAGGAGCAACCCAAGTGTTCATCAGTGGAGAAATGGATGTAGGCAATGTTATGTATCTATATCTACATCTATCCCATCATGCATGCATGCTCAGTGGTGTTGCTAAATGGTGTCCACCTCTGCAGCCTGCCAGGCACCTCTGTCTGTGGGATTTCCCAGGCAAGAACACTGGTGTGGGTTGCCATTTCCTCCTCCAGGAGATCTTCCTGACTGAGAGATCAAACCCATGTCTCTTACATCTCCTGCCTTGGCAGGCAGATTCTTTACCACTGAGCCACCATGGAAGCCTACACATGATGTGTAGTCTACACACACACACACACACACACACACACACACACACACGCTGTGTGGGGATGTGTGTGTGTAGACACACAATGAAATAGATGTAGATGTATTATTCAGCCATAAAAAAAATGGAAATCTTGCCATTTGTGACAACATGAATGGACTTCAAGGGCAGTATGATTACTGAAACAAATCAGAGAAAGACAATTGTATAAGTTCCCTTACATGTAGAATAAACACACACACAGAAATTCATAGATATACTGAAGAGATTGGTGGTCCCCAGAATCAGTCATTGGGGTAGGCAAAATGGGTGAAAAGAGTTAAAACTTACAAACTTCCTGCTATACAATGACTGTCGGGGATGCAATTTATAGTTGTCAGTTGTAGTTCATAATACTCTGTTGTGTATTTGAAAGTCCTGATAGAATAGATCTTAAAAGTTGTCATCACAGGAAAAAATATTTGAAATTAAATGATAACCAGTTATTGTGATCATTTTACAGTACATACAAGTAAATAATTATTACATTTTACACCTAAAATTTATATAATGACATATGTCAGTTGTGTCCAGATTGAGAAGAAATCACATCCTGAAGAGCTTTTGAAAAGTATGTGAAAGGGAAACTTGAAGAAAAGGATAATAAATTTTGCTGAGTCTAAAATCACATTCCTAGTTGAAAGAAGACAAAAAAGTCACCATGGAGTTATATTTGAAAAGATTATTCTTCACTAAAATACAAGTGAAACATAAATATGATATTCAAAATGGATGAAATCTATGAAATCAGCTGAGAAGCTCAACATGAAATAGAATGAACCACAATTGATGAACAGTAGTTGGTATAATGGAGAAGGCAATGGCATCCCACTCCAGTATTTTGCCTGGAAAATCCCATGGACAGAGGAGCCTGGTAGGCTCCAGTCCATGGGGTCACTAAGAGTCGGGCACGGATGAGAGACTTCACTTTCGCTTTTTACTTTCATGTGCTGGAGAAGGAAATGGCAACCCACTCCAGTATTCTTGCCTAGAGAATCCCAGGGACAGAGGAGCCTAGTAGGCTGCCGTCTATGGGGTCGCACAGAGTCGGACACAACTGAAGCGACTTAGCAGCAGCAGCAGCAGTTTGTATAATTTGTGAACTAACACAAAGTCACCTTCTTGTTTAGTTTCAGTTAGGTTTACATTACAATAGCACCTAGTACAAGGCTTTTCAGACAATAATTTCTAAATAAAATGGTTGTTTGGGCCTTGGGATAACATGAAAATAATCTTAAGAGCACAAAAGTATAATAAGGTTTTCAGTTGGCAGTTGTGTGGGCTGGCATCCACTAATAAGTACCAATAGAGTGAGAAAGAAAAAATCAAATCATCAGATACTAAAATCCTAAAGAAGCAGAAAGAAAAAGATATTACAAAATAGAGAGTACCAGGAAATGTACAAAGATATGGATTTGCTTGTGGTTTTTAATCCCTTTTGTCCACTATATGCATTTTCTCATTAAATTTTATGTTTTAATAAACATGGAGATGGCTGGGAAGAATATTTCAAAACAGTTCACATATTGATAATTTTTATAATTTAGGTTAAGAAAAATGTCATGCATGTGTACTTACTAATATTCAATATTTTCTAATCAGAAATAAAGTACCACAATGTGATAACACAAGTATAGCTGAGAGTAGGAAATCAGATAATAGTACTACTTGTGTGACAAACATGATTCAAGCTTTTGATTCTTAAAGATGCCCTTCAATGCACTTGAGTAAGAATAAGTAATAGCCTTAAAGCTACTAATGATTTTGTTGTTGTTGTTCAGTTGCTCCATCCTGTCCAATTCTTTGTGACCCATGAACTGCAGCATACCAGGCTTCTCTGTCCTTCATTATCTCCTGGAGTTTGCTCATACTCATGTTTGTTGAGTCAGTGATGCCATCCAACCATCTTGTCCTTGTCTCTCTCTTCTCCTTTTGCCTTGATCTTTTCCAGTGTGTCTGCGTTTCATATCAGGTGGCCAAAGGTTTGGAACTTCAGCTTCAGCACCAGTCCTTCCAATGAGTATTTAGGGCTGATTCCTTTTAGGATTGGCTAGTTTGATCTCCTTGCTGTCCAAGGGACTCTCAAGAATCTTCTCCAGTACCACAGTTTGAAATGATTTTATTTACTATTAATTGTCTTTGTTAATGGTTGGAAAAAAAAGAGAAAGTGAAGTCGCTCAGTTGTGTCCGACTCTACGACCCCATGAACTGTAGCCTACCAGGCTCCTCTGTCCAGGAAATTTTCCAGGCAAGAGTACTGGAGTGGGTTGCCATTTCCTTCTCCAGGAACTCTTCCCAATCCAGGGATTGAACCCAGGTCTCCTGCATCGCAGGCAGATGCTTTACCATCTGAGACACCACGGAATGGTTAATTATTAATAAAATACTTTTTTGTCTCCTTTTCTCTGTGTTCATCTAGCTACTAGTGTCTTCTACTATGTGAATACCTACTGTTCTTCTTAATAGACTCAACCCTAATTCCCTTACTAGTTAGGGCAGGTAGTTGGGATGTAGATTGAGGTAATCATCATCATGAATTAAATAGAAATTATGTCTTATTTTATTTGATCACTTAGAGTTGTTTATATTTTAGGATGGTTCCTCTATTGGATATTCTGTTGAAAATATATTTATCATACTGAGAATTATTTTCACTCTTTTTGTGGTATCTTTTGATGAAAAGTTCTGAATTTTAAAAGGGTCCTGTTTTTCCTTTGTGTTGTTAAAACAATAATCAATAACAACCCTGCTGAAAACAAAGAGCTTATTTGGGGTCTTAAGAATTATAGTGTTGAGACAGTTTCTGGTAAAACTGAAAGAGTGTTTCAGAGAAGGGAACAATTCAGGAGCTTATAAAGGCAAAAGTCACAGTGGCATACTCTAACACAACATAAATATATATCCTTACAGAATAGGCTGTCACAAGTTGTTTTATTGTGCTAAGTCACTTCGGACACATCTGACTCTTTGTGACCCCATGAACTGTAGCCCACCCAGCTCCTCTGTCCATGGGATTTCCAAAGGTTCCAATAAGCACATAGGCTGTCAGGAGTTATTTTAGGGTAAGGGGTCTGATAAATATCTTGAATCTTGATTCTGAGAAATATCTTGAATATCATTTGTAGAACCACAAGTAGTCAAAAGTTGACTTTCCATTCAGGCTGAGTGGTGCATTTGTTGCATTACCTCAGTGTCCTCTCAGGTCCATTTAGAGAGCTCTCCTAGCCATACCAGCTCCATTTTAATTTTCTGTTCACAGTGGTTATTTATTGCCTCATTTCACTTGTACAAGAAAATTAAGAGCCTGATGGTAGTCTTCTAAATTTTTTTTTAAAGAAACTTTATTAATTATTTTTTTAAATTTGAAACTGTAGTGCCTGGAATATAACAGAAGCACCAACTAGAAATTGTCAGTGACCATTGGTTTCTACAAGAGTGAAACCACTAGCCATTGTAGTTGTTGACCTTCAACACACCCTGAAAGGAGTTCAGGGTGGAGATCAGAAATGAAGCATTCTGTACCCTGGGAAAAACTAAGAGAACATGTTTTAGGTGGTTAGACATTTTCAGGAGAAGATTTTATGACCCCAGTTTATTGCATCTTGTCATATCAGAAAATCACCAAAATTGTTCACAAAGGCATCTGCTCCTTGTGGCTAGCAGCAATCTTCTGCCAAAATGTGTGCTTGACTGTATGTATCCCTCTTCACCAAAATCACATATGTGCTGACCTCCTCCCTTACCTCTTTGGGGTAGTTCCTCAGAGCTGTTTGATAGGCTGTCCTCTGGGCTATAATATTCATTTTTCCCCAAGTGAAACTTCAACTCACTTTTTAAAAAATTATTGACAAATTATTTATAAAATACATTTTCTATTTTCTTTATTGTGGCTGTTTAGTCAAAAATAATCACACTGCCTTAATCATGGTGACTTTAAAAAAAATCTTGATATTTGAAAATCTAAATTTTCTGAATTTATTCACCATTGTGATTATTGCTTTAACTGTTTTGGGCCACTTTATTTGCATATGAATGCTATTTAAATTATTTTAAGTATTTATTTATTGTTTTGGCTGTGCTGGGTCTTAGTTGCCACTTGTGGGATGTGGGATCTTCAATCTAGGTTGGGGCATGAACATCTTTAAATTGTGACATGTGGGATCTAGTTCTCTGATCGGGAGTGTGGCGTCTTAGCCACGAGACCGCTAGGGAAGTCCTCATATGAATTTAAGAATCAGGTTGACAATGTCCACAAAATAGCCACTGGTAATTTGACCAAGATTGCATTAAATGTATAGATTAATTTAGGGATGATTATTTAATTAAAACTTTTAATTTTGTGTTACTTGTGGCAATATGCACAAGACTCTTTCACATGAAGTAAATAGACAAATATTGCAATAACAATGATTTTGGAAGAGTAAAATGTACATTCAAACCTGAATGCTTGAAATGAAATAAGGAAAATTACAGATAAAAATTAAGTAGAAATATAGATTGTTTTCTGATGTGCCGTATTCATGAGATCTAACACTTTCTGTTTGCAAACATGCCATAAGTCTAATATACTGCCCACCCCTCTGAGCCAGATCCTTTTGCTTTTCTTGTCCAATTCTTTTTAATCTAACATACCTATTCTAATTTTTTGCTTAATGAAGATTATTATAGTAGAAGAAGAAACACTTTAGATAATTAAGAATAATTTGGTACTACCAGGCATCAATTCAAATATGCATATTTTGATTTTGGATATGCTATAAATTATAAATATGCATATTTATAACTTTTTGAAGAGTTATAAATCTGAATGACCCAAGAGGCTCATTTTCTAACTTTTAATAGCTTAGGAAAAACTAGTTGAGATTGATTAAACCAATCTGCTGAGAGACAGTAAAGATTTAGAGTGATGTCAGCATTCTTGAGTTGCAAAGTAGATAATTCTATCCTCCATATGTAAATCTTCACTCTTAGAATGCAACTTCCTAGTTATTTCTTGGTACTGAAAATTTTGATGAATTTGATACCTATGGAAACTTGATGTTAACTCCCTCTTCAGCTGACATCTACATAATATAATAGAATATTTGAGTGAGGCTTCTTCTCTTCTTGATTGCTTTTCAGTCTCATGTTGACATGCCAACCAGGTAGGACTCTACCTCCTAGAACCAAGAACATACATATGGAACAACTATATTATAATATATCAAATATTTTATGTTATAATGAAATTTATATATTATAATGGCATGTTATTACCTAATAATAATACATTATATGTCATAATAGCAATGCATTATTATATGTATACAGAAAAGACAGATCAAATTGCCAACATCCAATACATCATTGAAAAAGCAAGAGAGTTCCAGAAAAAACATCTTATTTCTGCCTTTTTGACTATGCCAAAGCCTTTGACTGCGTGAATCACAAGAAACTATGGAAAATTCTTCAAGAGATGGGAATACAAGAAGACCTGACCTGCCTCTTCAGAAATCTCTATGCAGGTCAGGAAGCAACATTAGAACTCGACATAGAACAACAGATTAGTTCCAAATAGGAAAAAGAGTTTGTCAAGGCTGTATATTGTCACCCTACTTACTTAACTTATATGCAGAGTACATCATGAGAAATGCTGGGCTGTAGGAAGCACAAGCTGGAATCAAGATTGCTGGGAGAAATATCAATAACCTCAGATACGCAGATGACACCACCTTTATGGCAGAAAGTGAAGAGGAACTAAAGAGCCTCTTGATAAAAGTGAAAGAGGAGAATGAAAAAGTTGATTTAAAGCTTAACATTCAGAAAACTAAGATCATGGCATCCAGTCCCATCACTTCATGGGAAATAGATGAGGAAACAATGGAAATAGTGGCTGACTTTATTTTTCTGGTCTCCAATATCACTGCAGATGGTGACTGAAGACATGAAATTAAAAGATGCTTACTCCTTGGAAGAAAAGTTATGACCAACCTAGACAGCATATTCAAAAGCAGAGACATTACTTTGCCAACAAAGGTCCATCATGAAGTAGAATGAGCACAAACTTTGTAATCAGGAATGGAGTCTTAACCTGATTGAATTTGTTTAGAATCTAAATGTGCTAGACCAAGTCTTAGCCATAGTGAGTTTCAATATCTTAATTTGTAAATAAAGAAAATAATGCACATCACATAAGTTATATAAAAACATGAAAAATATCTATATCAGGTGTATTTCTGTGGCATATATAAAGCAGTACTCAGTAAATTATGTTCCTTTTTCTGATTAAGTATGTGTCCAACAGTGCGATATGAATGTAAAAAATATCTACCTAGAGTATCTTTGATATTGTATGCATTAATTTTAACCATTTTCAGCTTAATTTACTTAGGTGATATCATTCAATACTCACATTCTAAGAAAGTAACAAGACTACGGAAAGTCATATACCGGTCCTTTGTTGTTTAATCCTCTTGGAAATCCATCTTTTTATTGCTTTTTGATTGTTGTTGTTGTTCAGTCACTAAGTCACATCCAATTCTTTGTGACTCCGTGGACTACAGCATGCCAGGCTTCCTTATCCTTCACTATCTCTTGGAGTTTGCTCAAACTCAAGTCCATTGAGTAGATGATGTTATCCAATCATCTCATCCTCTGTTGCCTCCTTCTCCTCCTACCATCAATCTTTCCCAGCTTCAGGGTCTTTTCCTTGAGTCTACTCTTTGTTTCAGAGGTGGCCGAAGTAACAGAGCTTCAGCTTCAGCATCAATCCTTCCAATGAATGCTGCTCCTGCTAAGTCACTTCGATTGTGTCCGACTCTGTGAGACCCCATAGACAGCAGCCCACCAGCCTCCCCCGTCCCTGGGATTCTCCAGGCAAGAACACTGGAGTGGGTTGCCATTTCCTTTTCCAATGCATGAAAGGGAAAAGTGAAAGTGAAGTCACTCAGTCGTGTCCAACTCTTTGCGACCCCATG